>CAUYRT010058162.1:0-17743 GCA_963574885.1 Lepilemur ruficaudatus | reverse complement strand
GAGGCGGGTGGATAGCTCAAGGTCAGGAGTTCAAGACCAGCCTGAGCAAGAGCGAGACCCCGTCTCTACTATAAATAGAAAAGAAATTAATTGGCCAACTAAAAATATATATGTAAAAAATTAGCCGGGCATGTGGCACATGCCTGTAGTCCCAGCTACTCGGGAGGCTGAGGCAGAAGGATTGCTTGAACCCAGGAGTTTGAGGTTGCTGTGAGCTAGGCTGATGCCACAGCACTCTACCCCGGGCAACAGAGTGAGACTCTGTCTCAAAAAAAAAAAAAAAAAAAGGTACATAAATCTAGAAATCCACAGCAAGTTACATTTTAAAACAGTTTGGTTTGAATGATGAAGACTAATCTACTGTTTTTTTCACAATATCAAGCTTAAAAGTAGTTATTAGGTATGATTCTACTAGTTAAAGGAAATTTTGCTTACCAACTCTTTTCAAGCTTTTTGTAATGTTTACAGCTCTACCAGGTAGAGTTTTTGCTTATAACAGTTTAATTGAGTTGTCTAAGGTAAACAAGAAAAACACCGGGAGACAAATATATCAAAGAGCTCAGATCCAAAAAGGCTCTGTGTTTGGATGGCCCAAATACATGTCATTTTCTCACCTAAATTAATCTGCAAACTGAACTCAACACAAATACTCAAAACATGCTAATAGAAGCCCTAAAGTGACTGTGGTCTGGGGTTAAAGTAAAGTCACCCAAGAACTGCCAAAATAAACATCAAATTTCATGTTATTTGGGGAAAAGAGAAAGTCGTCTGTGCAATTCAGTGTCAGTAAACTGCAGCCTGACGGGGGCTAGAGATATGTCAAACACAGTCATTATAAGGTTAATAGTTATGCCAACAAGTGATAAAATCAGAAAATCCCTGGATTTTCCCAGAGATATAGTAATCTACCTAAAGCAGGCAGGACATTTTTATTAAGAAATAGCATTAATAGAATCTTCTATTTCATTAATAGAAAGACAAAGATAAGCTCAAAGGGTACATGCCAAGAACAGGAAAGAATGTGTGTGCTTTAAGAGAGTTCTATGTATAATCTGGGGAAAAGTTCTGAGTTAAAGCCTAAATGAATCTTAGGAGGGAAATTTCAATCTCAAACAAAGAATAAATAATAATGATAGTAGTAGTTATTATCAGCAACAGTCAGTAGCAAACTCTTACATGGCGCTTCCTAATTGCCAGACACTACTTCTAAGCACTTCAATTATATAAATTTGTTTAATCCTTATAAACAACATGCGAGACAGGCAAACCACTGTCTCCATTTTACAGAGATGAGGAAACAGGCTCAGGGAGAGTATGTAACTTTCCCCTCGTAACCCAGCGGTAGGTAGCAGAACCACTTCACGTCCTGTTCCAAGCCCAGAGTTCTTGCTCTTAATTATATCATATTGCCTGTCTTTGGAAACTACCACTGTTCTCCTGGGAAGCAAAAAGTTAAAGGAATTATTCTAATTGCAGACCAGACTGGAGCGTAATATTAGAAAGAACTAGAGAGAAATGAGGTAAAGCTTGCAATATTTAATAAAAGCCCACCATATACCAGGCATATTAAATGTTAGCAGTGTGGGCAAATAATTACAACAAATAGATTTATAGACTCCCAAAATCACCATGAACTTATATTTTTAATGAAGTTTATTAAATTATTTGAGTTTAAAAGGCAAAGATATATCACAATAATCAAATGTAAAAAAATTGATTTCACCTTTACAACTATTCAATTCAGTTCTTTCAAAAAAAACATTTAATAAGCATTTATGTATGAGGCACAATGCTAGGCATAAGACATACAAAAGATAAATTCATTAAAAATTAGGCTGTGCGTGGTGGCTCATGCCTGTAATCCTAGCACTCTGGGAGGCTGAGGCAGGAGGACGGCTCAAGGTCAGGAGTTCAAAACCAGCCTGAGCAAGAGTGAGACCCCATCTCTACTAAAAATAGAAAGAAATTAATTGGCCAACTAAAAATATATAGAAAAAATTTAGCCAGGCATGGTGGCGCATGCCTGTAGTCCCATCTACTGGGGAGGCTAAGGCAGAAGGATTGCTTGAGCCCAGGAGTTTGAGGTTGCTGTGAGCTAGGCTGACACCATGGCACTCTAGCCTGGGCAAAAGAATGAGACTCTGTCTCAAAAAAAAAAAAAAAAAAAAAACCAGTATGGATCAGCATACTAAAAAGCAAAATATATCCAAATCAGAATCTGGTAAGGACATACTTTGGACAGAGGCTAAGTGATTGATGGTTTATCTCTTTTAAGCAATGATTTTCTTCATAGAGTATATAAAGTAATATTATAACTAGTTTTTTAAAATTAAGATAAATTCCTTTAAGGCCAGAGATAACATCTTTTTCATGTTTATATTTAGCTACATAAAGCACTAATGAACAGTATTGATGGTGCCAAGGAAACAGTTTAAATACAAAGTTTCATAACCTAATTTCAATTTATTCCTACCTATTTAATAAAGTGGTTCTCAAAGAACCACTACCAGAAATACTATTAGCCTATGTTTGACTTGCTTTTTAAAACCGTCCTTTTAAAAAATGTGCTAATAATATGGGTTTCAAAATTCCCAGTTGACTGTGCTAAGATAATAACCAGCTCACATAAATGGTATGTAAGGATAAGCTTTCTACTTACCATATAGTTACCATAAGCATGATCAAACATTTCCAGTACTTGATTCCTAATTTTAAAAGAGCAGAAATGGAAAAAAGTTAAGAATATTCTATTTATTGTTTTTCAAAAAGTTAATTCTCCCTCATAAAAATATACCAATAAAAAACAAAACAAAAATTTAGTTAGGGACACAAAGTCAGGAAATATATCAGTTAGTAGATAGGCTTTCTTGAACCCACACACACAGCTGAATCAAACTTTTATTATTCCTAGTGATCCATGTAAATTTTATCTAATTTTTCCTAAGAAAACTGATGAAGGATGCATGCTATGATCAGAGAGAAGGGAATCTGATGCTGAAAAACAATTACCTCTTAATACAATTATTTAACATATATGTCTTGAAGGCAGAAATATTGCTGGATAGGCCTGAAAAGGAATCATCATGGCCTACCTCCTAAGTTCTATCGAGAGGGGTGGGTGGGTACGTGTACTGATATGAAATAACAACACTTTACGAAGCCTCTGCCATTCCTCTTAAACTGAATAAAACCACTAATGCCTAGTTTAAGTACATATTTATTATTAACGTCTGTCACATTTTCAAAAGATACATTTTATGATGTACTATGCTACTCTTAAAAATTGTCAAAAATCAAGTAAGGAGTATTCACCTCCAAAATGAGAAAACTAATGCTCAAAAAGAGATCTGTATGTTTTGGCTAACTCTGTTTCTCAAAATCCAAGACAGCTGTTTAAAATGCAGACTTCTGCTGGGTACCTGGTGGCTCACACTTATAATCCCAGCAATTGCAGAGGCTGAGGCTGAGGCAGGAGGATTGCCTGTACCCAGGAGTTCAAAGGCTACAATAAACTATGATTGTGCCACTGTACTCCAGCCTGGGCAACAGAGCTAATTCCCCACTAAAAAAAAACAAAAGAAACAATGGAGGTTTCTGACCACCCCATCAGAATTACTAAATCAAATAAAAATCTGGAAGGTTGGGACCAAGGAATCAGTCTTGCAATTTAAACACTCAAGTTTGGGGGCTTGAGGGCTACAGGAAAAAGTAACAAAAGTTAATGTTATGGCTAGATAAGACCAGATAACTAGTAAGGAAAAAATACCTTAACAATCTTTTTTTAACTCTTCTGTTCCCAAAGTTCCAATCATTAATGGCAAGAATTTAAAAAAAGGTTAAAGACAATGACTGGCTATATTTTTCTTTTGCCTCCTGTTACACTGCAACTGTCACTTTAAAAATTATAATCATGGGCCAGGTGAGGTGACTCATGCCTGTAATACTAGCACTTTGGGAGGCCAAGGAGGGAGGATCACTGGAGCCCAGGAGTGTGAGACAAGCCTGAGCAACATAGTAAGATCCCATTTCTACAAAAAAAACCAGAAAAATCAGCTGGTTGTGGTGGTGCACACCTGTAGTCCCACCTATGTGAGAGGCTGAGGCAGAAGGATCGCTTGAGCCCAGGAGTTTGAGGTTGCAGTGAGCAATAATGATGCTACTGTACTCCAGCCTGGGCAACAGAGCTAAACCCTATTTGGGGGAAAAAAAAAAATTCCTATCATGGATGATGAAATACTGATAATAACACAGCTAGCAGACAAAAAAAAAACCCCTAATTTTCAAATCTTGGCTATAATGACCAGCAAAATCAAGTACAACTCAAACTTGTGAACTGAATAAATCTTGATAACTTTTTATGAATAATAATCATTTTAAAACACTTAATTATTAAAAACATGATCTTGCCATCAGTTTGCTTAAACATTCTTTATAAGTTTATACATATAATCATAGACTACAGATCAAATACCCTTAGAAAATTATAAAGTATCTTAAAGAATCCCTGTAGACACTATATTGCAGCTGATAAATTGGATACATAAGCAAAAAAAAAAAAAAAAGTTTAAAATGTCCCTTTCAAGCAATGATCAATAAATGGAATATGAAAACTCTTTTTCCTTCCCCAAAATAGAATACAAATTACCAAGAAGTAGAAATTCCTGTAATTAGCAACGGTAATGCCTAGACATGTGTATTACAGGTGACATAAGCTTTAACTTGCTACCCCAACTTTGCAAGCATTCATTTTCAAGATTATGAGTAAATTATGATTACATACAAGAACATACTATCTTCCAATCCTTACATTTATACAGAACGCAATCAGCAAATTTCACAGCACATACTTTGAAATGGAGATATTTAATATCCAGTTGCTCTTATACATATAACTCCTAACAAAGTCACATTTAAATACAGAATGGTACAATTACATATTAAATAGAAAAAAATGTTTCTATAAGGTTTTATATCTATTCAACAACTGGATAAAAATGTACTGGAAATTAGATCCACAGTCCAAAAATTATGTCTTCATTTTAAGTAATTTCTGTAAGTCAGCCTTTCCCATGACATTACCTGTCAATGTGCTATAGAAACTGGATTGATACTTTTTTAACGAAAAGATAACATTAACAAAATTTCCTGCTGTAACATTTAGAAAACCAAAAAACAATATATTCCGTGAAGGATAAGAACACGTATGGCCAGGCACGGTGGCTCACACCTGTAGTCGTAGCACTCTGGGAGGCTGAGGTGGGCAGATCGTTTGAGCTCAGGAGTTTGAGACCGGCCTGAGCAAGAGCGAGACACCGTCTTAAAAAAAAAGAAAAAGAAAAAGAAAAAAAAAGAAAGAAAAAGAACACATATGACCAGGTAAATAATTCCAAAATATAAACTGCAAGCAATTGAGCAACCTGCTTACTATTTGTGACAATTTCAGTTTTTATCTTCTGTTTGGTTTGTGCTAGTATTACAGGTGTAAGCCACCTCACCCAGCCAGGAGAAGGGGTGGGGCATTTTCTGCCTTTTATCACAAATCATTATTTGGGCTTTAAAAGAACACACAGGCAAACTGAATGAATCAGAATTCGCAGAAGAAAGCCATCACGTAATTGTGTATTTGTGATTTATAACTCTAGATTCTTCCCTACCCTTGCTCTAGACTAGAAAAATCTAAATTAACAAGGCTAAATAATTATAATTTCAATTTCATAAATGATCTCAAATTTTGAGCTGAAATCTCAAGTCAATTTGGTTGAACTTTTCCAGTTAAAAATTAATTTTGAGGCCGGGCGCAGTGGCTCATGCCTGTAATCCTAGCACTCTGGGAGGTCCAGGTGGGAGGATCGCTCAAGGTCAGGAATTCAAGACCAGCCTGAGCAAGAGGAGACCCTGTCTCTACTAAAAATAGAAAGAAATTAATTGGCTAACTAAAAATATAGAAAAAATTTAGCCAGGCATGGTGGTACATACCTGTAGTCCCAGCTACTTGGGAGGCTAAGGCAGAAGGATTGCTTGAGCCCAGCAGTTCGAGACCAGCCTGAGCAAAAGTAAGACCCTGCCTGTTTCTACAAAAAATAGAAAAATTAGCAGGGCTTAGTGGTGCACCCTGTAGTCCCAGCTACTCGGGAGGCTGAGGCAGGAAGATCGCTTGAGCCCCAGAGCTGGAGGATGCAGTAAGCTATGATGATGCCACTGCACTCTAGCCTGGGGAACAGAGTGAGCCCTTGTCTAAAACAAACAAAAAAAAAACCAGTAATTAATTAATTATGGTCAAAAATGATTTACCTAATAACTTTTTCAAATAAACATTTTTAATTAAAAAGGGAGAAAGGAGAGTGGTAGTCAAATAAAATACTTGTGGTCCTTAACAGACTCGATATTTCTCTCCCAAGTCTTATGAAAAGTGCAGCACAGGAGAAAGAGCATGGGCTCTGCGGCCAGAGAGACCTGGGTTGGAATACTGGCTCCACCAATTAAAAGCTCTACAACCTTGAACAAGTCAACCTTGAGTCTTAACTTCCTCCTCATTTGCAAAATGAGATCACATCCAGCTCATTAAGACATAGGGAGGATTACAGAGATAACATATGTAAAAGTGCTCAGAGAGTGGAGTATTCAGTAAAACAGTTATCAAATGATATATTAAATTCATGAAGAGAGAAAATTTAAGATACTTATTAGAGTTTACTGGTAATTTTGTTTTGATAGTTGATACTTCAACTTTTTTCCATTAAATGTACTTTATTGCTATTTTATTTAGAAATATAAGACTACTACTGATTTAAATAGTATTAATAAAGTAATTATGATTTAAAGAATGGTTCTGCTGCCCCTTCATCCTAAACCCATGGAATAATCATCTTCCCACTTTTTCCCAAGCTTAGAAAATTTTTTCATTTAAAAAAATATGGGGACTGAGCATGGTGGCTCACACCTGTAATCCTAGCACTCCGGGAGGTCGAGGCAGGCAGATCGCTCAAGGTCAGGAGTTCGAAATCAGCCTAAGCAAGAGCGAGACCCCCGTCTCTACTAAAAATAGAAAGAAATTAATTGGCCAACTAAAAATATATAGAAAAAAAATCAGCTGGGCATGGTGGCGCATGCCTGTAGTCCCAGCTACTCGGGAGGCTGAGGCAGAAGGATTGCTTGAGTCCAGGAGTTTGAGGTTGCTGTGAGCTAGGCTGACGCCACGGCACTCTAGCCCGGGCAAAAAGAGCAAGACTCTGTCTCAAAAAAAAAAGAAAAAAAAAAAAATATATATATATATGGGATAGAACTATACATGTTATTCTACAACTTTTTTTTTTTTGTCTTGGGAATATATTCTGGATAGCCTTCCAATGACATACCTCCTCCTCCTTGTCTGAATATTATTCCATAATACAGAAGCACTATATTCAACCACCTGCCTCCAAGGAATAGTTTTCAAAATGCACATTCTTGTACACCTGTCTCTACATAAATAGTGCTTTTATTTCTGTGAGGTAGATTCCCAGACATGAAACTGATGAATCAAACAATTATGCACAATCTCAGTTAAAGGACATACTACCAGTAAGTTACAGCAATTCACAGTCCTACCAAGTGTTTTCCACACCTTAACTACCCAGTACTGGATTACTGTGTATTGTATTTACTAATCTCGTGGGCTATCTGTTTTAATCTGCATCTCTCACATTTATGAGGTTGAGTAATTTTTCATGTTTATCTACAATTTGCATTTCCTCTTCTGACTTAACTGCTTATGTCCTGTGCCCATTTTCTACTGGTTCTTGGCTTTTTTCTTATTCACTCGTGGGACCTCGAGTATATTAGTATATTATTCACTGAATTAGACGTTGTAAATATAATTGACATTTTTATGACACTTTCTAAGTTGATAAAGCTACTCTGAGTAAATTGAGTAGGCATACTTCACTGGGGATTTGAATAACACCAATTATTCTGTTCCATTATGAAAATGCAGCGCAAGAAAACACTGCAAGGAAACAGAAGTTTGTTCCAATGAACGCCCCCTTTTCCGTAACAGGTGTAAACACCATTTTTTTAACTACTGTGAGACTGGCAACATTTTCCCAGCTAAGAGCTCACTTGTGCGAGAAATTTAACCATCCCTCCGTCGAAAGGCGACCACGGGACTCTTGCGCGCAGCGACACGGGCCGTAGCCTCCTTGGCGGGCCACTGACATGGCAGCCGCGCAGACACATCGCGGGGGCCCCAGGGACCCGCACATGACACGGACCTCCCAGGCGACAACCCAACAGGCCCTCGGGGTCAGGTCGCGAGCGGCGGCTCCCCGCTTCCCAGACCCTGTCCACCCTGCCAGGGTTATCGAGCGCCAACAGCCGCGACAGGCGAGGCCACTGCGCGCCCGGGTCGCAATGACAGCCACCGCGCCCGTGGCCAGCCTCGCCGGGAAACCCGCCCCAGCTGCCAAGCACCCTTACCCAAGCTTCTGTTTCTCCTCCCTACTCATGGGCTCGGCCCCCGCCGTCCACACGGACGTGGCCGCCACCAGGCAGAGCGCGGTCTTCGCCGCCACCAGGCTCCATGGCGTTCGCTGGGGTACCGCGGACCCACAGCCCCGGCAGCCGCCGGCTTCGCTCATGGCCCCCCGGTTCCGCGCACGCGCAGCCGCTACGCCCGGTCGGTGGGCCACATTGCCGGACGCCGGTGGCAAGGAGGCTGCTAGCCGTGCCGAGGGCGGGATGTGGAGTAACGCGGGCAGCCGCCGGCGCCAAACTATCTCCCAAAGCCACCGAGCCGGTCCCCGGCGCCAGCGCTGCCACCACCCTCCGCCCTCCAAGGCCGGGAGCACCTCCCCCAGTTTTCCGGTGTCGTAGTCTAGGAAACCGCCTCTCCCAACGCTACTTCCGGGTAGGGCCGCCGTCCTTGAGCCTCAGGACCAATGGAGGTCACATCGGAGAGGGGCTGGCTCCGGCGACAGGAGAGGGCATTGGCCAGAAGAAGCGAGACGTGGACAAAAGGCGGGACTGGGGCGGGATCTCTCGCTTCGACCCGCCTCCGACCCGCGGAGTGGCCACCTGAGGACTACCGGTCCCGGCGTGCACTGCGTCCTCTCGGCTCCCCCGCCAGCCGACGCGGAACCTCCTCGCTACACTTCTGCCCGGAGTAGGCGCGCTGCACACTGGGACGTGTGGTCCTCCGAGGGTCGCGGGCTGTGGCCGGGCTCCCACTCGCCGGGTGCCCTGCGGCCAACCCTCTCTCGGTGGGCTGCCGAGTCCCGGGAAGCCTGCCGAGCTATTCATCCCTCTTCCTGCAAATGCTGGCTGGCTGAGGCGCGCTGTGCCCAAGTCGGTGCTGCACGCCTCGGGGAATAGTGTTGAGCAGTCCTCTGCCCTCGGGGAGCTTACAAAGCACACTAACAGCAAAATGAATAGAGCCTTTGATGGCATTGTGCTGCGGGTTTATCAACTCTAATAAGCAAGTAGCACCGTCCCCCTTTTGCAGACGAGGAAACCACGGCTTAGAGACAGTTAACAAGCCCTCGGCACACTGCTGGATTAGATTCCAACCAGCGTCTGAGGAAGCCCTTGGGTTTAACCACCGCGCTGTACTACAGGGATGAAGGAGAGCATGTGAGGCCTGTTAATTGTAGTTACCTTAAAAGCTCAGTGTAAGGAGAGCTCTGTGGGCTGCAAAGAAAGTTTCATGAAGGAGATCGGAATTTGCAATGAGTTTTGATGACTGAGTCCCAGTCCACTGGCAAAATGACAAGTAGATTTCTCTTGAAAAACCACATTGGTTTTCTTCTGTGATAATTCAATAGTAGGTACGGAGGTTAGGAGCTTGGATGTAACCTCTATGGCCACAATAAATCGCTTACTTACCCCTCAACAGTATTCAGCTCTCTTTCTGGGGACTTTTCTTCCATGACTTCTATCACCTTACCTCTTATCCCGTTATCCTCTTACCCCTCTGACTGACCATTCCGGCTGCGTCAATAACCACTCTTCTTTCACTCCTCCTTTCCACTCTATTAAAATGCAGGTGTTCCAAAGTATAAATAAACTTCAACAAGGGGGGAGAGGATACCATTGCATTCCCTTGGGGCTTAACCTTGTGAGAGGCTGGCACCCCTCACAGTTCTTACAGACTGAGTCTGTGTCCAGCAGAGAGCTGCCATGTAAGGGTCAAGCAGGGTGGCTGATTTTAGGCGGGCAGAATCTGCAGTAAACATACATCATGCCACTTAGGTGAGGGAGTGGGGAAGGTGATTATTTCTGAGTGTTTTAAAAATCCTGTCTTTTGGGACTAGCAGAAGGAAAACCTAGTGGGTCTTTAAAACGCAGCTCTGTAGAGAGTAGAGAGAGCTCTATTTTCCTGCATGTAGGGACTGGCTAGTTTGTGCTTAGTATCCCTTATAGGGCTTAGAACCTTGTTTTTCATAAGTTGGCTTCAAGTAAATATTTATTATCTGATCATTCCCGAATATTTTTGCATATATTTCCAGTTGTATAAAGATGCAACATCTGTAGACTATATAGGTGATATGTTCATGTGTAGTCTGTGTGTATAAACTTAATTGTGACTCTCCTGTGAAAGGGCCCCTTCTTAAAACAGGGCAGATAAGATTAAACACATTAAAATGTTACTTCACATTTAAAAAAAATAAATAAATAAAGTGCAGGTGTTCCCTTAAGGTTTTCTTTTTTCCCTTTTTCTCTCTTGTACTCTAATTATTCTTGGTGATTTCTTCTACTTATATGGATTCAACCATCATGTCTCTATAGTTGACTTCTAAATCACTATGTGTCCTGATCATTAGACGCACATTTTGACCTCCTCCCTAGTAAAAATTTACGTGTGTTTGGCCCAAGTGTACTATGTTTTCTGATTCAAATTAATGCATCAGAATTATCTTCACCCCATCTTTTTAATTCATGGTCTGTGTCCAATCAGTTGCTAAGTTATTAATATATAGATTCCACCTCTGTTTTCTTTAAAGTCATTACTTTTCTTTCTACTCCTACTTCTGCTCAGGTCAAGCCTTCAGTACCTCTTTCCTGAATCATTGCAATGGCCTTTTAGGGTGATTTCCCTGCTACCCTACTCCTTCCTCTGCATGACTATTAGATTTGGCATCAAAGACATCTGCAAACTCCAGATCTGGACACTTCCTCTCTCTCTTCTATTCTGCCCTGCCCTCAAATCCTATTTGAGAACTAAATAAATTCTCATCTTATATCCTTTCTGTGCTGATATTGACTTTAGCTTATTTTTAGATTGTCTGTTTTCTGTTGCTATAGCTAAATATCCAATACTGAGTAATTTATAAAGAAAAGAAGTTTATTTCATATAGTTTTGGAGGCTGGAACGTCCGAGAGCATGGCACCAGCATCCATCTGGTCAGCTCTGGTGATGGCCTCATGCTGTGTCATAGCACGATAGAGAAGCAGGCACATGTGAAAGAGGCACAATACAAGGGGCCACCTTGCCTTATAACAAACCACTCTCGAGATAAATAATCCAATCCGCAGTGAGAACTCGCTCTAGTAAGAATCCACCCAGACCTGACAAAGTGACCTCTTAATGACCTAATCACCTCTTAAAGGTCTCACCTTCAATACCACTACACCAGGGACCAAATTAACAACACATAAATTCTGGGGGACACACTTAAACCATAGCATAGGTATATTCCAAAACTGCACCTCTCCTGCTATAGATGCTCAATAAATGTTGAATATACTTGTTTCCTTATTCCTTCAGTATCCTTATCTACAAAGTGGGAATAATATAATCCTTTTATCTATTTACATGGATGCTGTGAAAACACATGAGGTCATTTCTGTACAATGTTTAATTTTATCCTTTTTACGGACCTGCAATCTTACATTAGTTTCATCCTGGATCCTCTTTGGCAGCCTTAATGATGAATGTTGGCTAAATAAATAAATACCTATGAGTTGATCTTGGCTCTGGTATGGAGAACATGACAAGCTGAAGGTCAAACACTAATCATCCATTATTTGAAAACTAAGAACAAAAGAAATAGAAAAATATGACCTTTAGTTATATAGAAATGTAGTCAAGTCAATTATTTGGAGTGGATTATTGGCAGTAACTCTGTTTTCTTTTCCTTCCTGGTGTTTCAAACCTTTATAAGAAGTCAAAATTAACTATTAACTATCATAAAGAAACAGCATACTAAAAGAGGAGTACTGGCTTTTAATGTTTAGCATTTTCTGGCGTATTTATTTGTTTTCAAGTTAACACTGCATTTTTAAAGGGTATAGTGAGAAACCAGAACACATTTTTTGTTGACTTGCTAAATAATAAGCATCTTTTTATCCCTTACTGAAATTCAATTCCTAGCCAATGGTTGAGTCCACTTTTATCTGACCTCTGTAAAACCCTAAGTAGAAAGCTGACGTGGCCTCAAAAGTTTTGAAACTTATCATATCTGAGGTGGAACCCATGGAAGTGAAAGAATAGTATACTCACGAAGTACATTTCAAAAGACAACCCATTTTTAACGCCTTAATGAAAATAATAGAAATTCTTAGCTAATTGGCAGCTTATGGACACCAGGAAAAATTTATGTTTATTATTTGAAAACCTATGCCCTTAGTAATAAAAAGGATATAGGAGTTAATTGAGAGAGCTTGGTGTTGCACGGGGGAAAAACACTGGTGGAAAGTACTTATGGAGAATAAGGATAAGGACTTCTAAAGAATATAGAACAGATTTTAGAGGTATAAAGATCATTAAAAATTATAAGAAATAAAAACCATTTATAAAATGCCTTTTAACCAGTTAAGAGTTTGTTTGCACAGCCTTGCAGCTTGTGTAAATATGTATGCTCACTTTCCTGCCTGGAAGTGTCAGTAGTTAGGGAGGGATAACAGCCCTGGGTAGAACCATATGGATTCACAAACACAAGGGAGAGGCGCCACTTTCGTATTATGACTCAGAAATAGTCCCAGGCGGTTGGGACCAACTGTGTAAGACTGGTCACAGAACAGCAGTTGCCCTTAAATGACTTGAATTCTTTAGTACTAAAGATCTAGTTACTCTTAAAACTAGTGTGGAATTTGGGAGTGTTGATTTTGTCATTCTTCAAATCACTTTTCCTATTATTTATTTGATAGCTTGTGGAATTTGCAGAACACTTTTCTTCTTAAGAACCCAATCTTTATGTATTTATTTATTTATTTTTGAGACAGAGTCTCACTCTGTTGCCCAGGCTAGAGTGTCGTGGTGTCAGCCTAGCACACAGCAATCTCAAACTCTTGGGCTCAGTCAATCCTTCTGCCTCAGCCTCCAGAGTAGCTGGGACTACAGGCATGCGCCACCATGCCCGGCTAATATTTTCTATATATTTTTAGTTGGCCAATTAATTTCTTTCTATTTTTAGTAGAGACAGAGTCTCACTCTTGCTCAGGCTGGTTTCGAACTGGCGTTGAGCGATCCTCCTGCCTCGGCCTCTCAGAGTGCTAGGATTACAGGCGTGAGCCACTGCGCCCGGCCTTAAGAACCCAATCTTGCAGACAGTAAATAAAGACCGTACTTATCCCACATTCCCACATTCACAACTAGGGACTTTATAGCCTTAGAAAGACTACTTCATGAAAAAGGTGCTCGGTGAATGTTGTGGACTGACTCCCTGCATGGGTGTCTGATTGACTGACCCAGATTCCAAGAAAGAGAATGAGAAGAAATGATTCACTAGCCCTAAAGATGTCCGCAGGGCTTTTTCCACCTCTCTTCATGCTTTGAGATTTTCAGATGTCACTTCCGTGTCAGATTATTATCTCATTCCTTTCATTGGCAGCAGTACCAGCTCTCTCAGGCAAGAGAGTTTGCTCCTGTGTCATAGTTTTGATGTCGCTCCTGTGGTGGGTCTCGTTTGTTTGTTTTTATGCCCAAATGCAGCTGAGATTTTGTTTGTTTGTTTGTTTTTGTTTAGGGGTCTCTTATTTAGTAGTCATTTTCCATTCACTTCATGTATGAGAAGCAAAGTCAAGTCACATGGCTCTTGAGCAAGTACATTTGCCTCTGGTCCCTCTCTTAAGTCCCCATTTTGCACCATCAACTTATCAGTATGTGTAGCTCCAAGGTTTTAAGTCAGCACTATTCAACAACATTCCACACAGATGTCAGAGTCAAAGAAGAATGGCTCTGAGCCGGCTCTGCTGGTTGTTAGCCATGTTTCCTTAAGCAAATTACTAAATTTCTTTGTGCCTTAGTTTCCTCATTTGCAAAGTGAGAATAAGAATAGTACCTACCTCACAGGGTTTTTAGGAGGATTAAATGGTTTAAACATTCTAATGGCTTCCTTCTCTAGGGATGAAGATAATGAAATGTCATGTGTAAAATATTGAGTATAGTTTCAAAGAGCTCAATAAATAGTAACTACTGATATTATCATTATTATGGGGTAGAAAGGAAAAGTTGCCACTGTCAAGGGTGGGATTCAAGGGTGAGTGCAGCTGCACCACGGCACCCATAGCCCTGGTTTTATTCTCAGCTCCAAACCTTGTCCTTTTCTGTGCTTGCTAACTTCATGCTGTCCCATCCAAAAATATAGCCCTTCTAGACCTGCAACTCAAGAGACCACTGAATTCAGGTGCAGTTTCTGCCATGGAGACCTTGTATGAGCTAGAGAACCTCTTCCTTGTATTAGAGTGAATATGCATGCAAACATAGGGTACTTTTCTTTCCTCTTAGAATTAAAACTGGCCTCATCTGTAAGAAATTTGAAATGACTGTGGAATAAATTGTCAGAAAGTGTTTTCAGCTTTTTATTTGTCTGACTTTCCTCAGTTTTACTTGGTTTTTACAAAAGCTCATCTTGCCTCTAACCTCCATGGGATTTAGAAAGATAGTCAGTTTTACAAGTTATTTAATTACATATGAAACTGAGGATCAAAGTGAAAGATGATCATGTCAAAAAGCACTAGAAAGATAATCCTAGCATTTGGGCACTTAAGAATTAAATATAAGCTATTTCTATAGTGAAATTAATGTTTCTCATTATCCAAATTGAACATTCTTCCTAGAATTGTAATCCAAATCCCACATTCTTACTTCTAGGAGCCCCCTTGTGTGTATATATGTATATGTATTGTGTGTATATCTCTATATTATGTATAGATATATACACATGTATACAATATGCATATATCGTGTATATATGTACATATATATATTGTGTATGTGTATACATAGCCCCAATACTATCTTTTCAGGCTTTCTTTCCCCATCCCATAATTCTTAGACAGAGTGATCCAAATTTCTCAGACCCCATCATTTGTTAACCTCAGAGGTGTACTGTCTGTTGAAATAAATGCTGTTAGTCCTTAAATACTTGAAATTCAACATTTTCTGGCCTTCTCCAGCTTGAGGTTGTAAGGACATAGTTCTTTTTTTTTTGAGACAGAGTCTCTCTGTTGCCTGGGCTAGAGTGCCATGGAGTCAGCCTAGTTCACAGCAACCTCAAACTCCTGGGCTCAGGCAATCCTACTGCCTCAGCCTCCCGAGTAGCTGGGACTACAGGCATGCACCACCATGCCCAGCTAATTTTTTTTTTACATATTTTTAGTTGGCCAATTAATTTCTTTCTATTTTTAGTAGAGACAGGGTCTCACTCTTGCTCAGGCTGGTTTCGAACTCCTGACCTTGAGTGATCCTCCTGCTTTAGCCTCCCAGAGTGCTAGGATTACAGGCGTGAGCCACTGGGCCTGGCCAGGATATAGTTCTTTATTTCTGTTTCTTCTCCAGATGTACTGAATGTTTGGGATGTTTTTGTTGGGCTTGTTTGTTTGTTTGTTTTTTACAAATAGGGCTTTTAGCATTTTAGGTGATAAGCCAGGAGTAGGGAAGATTTGTCATGGATGAAAAATAGAATAGTTCTTAGTTTCTTTGCAGATCAATCTCTTTGTGATGTTTTAAAATCAGTATACAACCTCCAAATATACATAATCGTACTTAAAACTTTGAGAGATGTGGTATTAGATACCACTGCCCTCTTGAAGATCGTCGTATTTTTCTCGGCACCAGCCATGAGGCAAGCAAACACAGTTGCATTGTGCATGGAAATGCATTATTGTTAGTCCATTGCTAATGATTAATAGACTTTATATTATTTACAGAACTAGCTAATATTAGCTAGCAAATATTATCTGCAGAGCCTTCCTAGCCCTTCTTCAAATATTATCTGCAGAGCCTTCCTACCCCTTCTTTTGGGGCTTTGGCAGCTTCTTTTAGCACAATCTCTGGGTTCTCAAGGCCTCCCCCCAACTGAAATATTTAATGGGTTTTTTTCTGGTTTTTCTCTGTTGCCTCCCACTGCTTTCCTTCCTATTGTTCTTCATCCCGCGTGTACACACATACACACATGCACGTTGGCTTTGTGCCTGCTCTTGAGCATTGAACTTAGAATCAGTCAAACAGAAGGGGACAGGATAGAGGGAAAAAATACCAAAACAAAACAGATGACTTGGGTTCTATAACCTAGATCTGCCATTTACCAATCTATGCAAGTTCATTTCTCTAAGACTCAGTGGTTTTTTTTTTGTTTTGTTTGTTTTGTTTTGTTTTGTTTTGTTTTTTGAGACAGAGTCTCACTCTGTTGTCCGGGCTAGAATGCCATGGGGCCAGCCTAGCTCACAGCAACCTCAACCTCAAACTCCTGGACTCAAGCGATCCTTCTGCCTCAGCCTCCCAAGTAGCTGGGACTACAGGCATGTACCATCACACCCGGCTAATTTTTTCTATATATTTTTAGTTGGCTGATTCATTTCTTTGTATTTTTAGTAGAGACGGGGTCTCTCTCTTGCTCAGACTGGTTTCGAACTCCTGACTTTGAGCGATCCTCCCACCTCAGCCTTCCAGAGTGCTAGGATTATAGGCGTGAGCCACCCCACCCGGCCTAAGACTCAGTTTTTTGTTTTGTTTTTCTCAATTCATATGGCCAAGAGAATCAGGCAGAGGTTCTAGATGTTGAATGAGATTAGTGCTCTAAAAGAGAGAAATACTGTTATGAACAGTTCAATCATGCAAAACTACTGGCTTATTTTTATTAATACTAGATAGTCATAGCAGCCAAATTGTACAAGTGGGGATGAAAATTATTCCCCAACAACCTCATAACCAGTTAACAGTTAAACCAAGTCTCAAGCCAATTTTTGTTACACAAACAGATATTTATTAAACAAACATTTGTTAGCAAGATAGTACACTTGTTCTGTGAGCTTGATGAAGTCTGTCTCTGTTCTTTTAGCTTCTGCAACCATGACCTTGCACGAAAGTTTCATTGGAAGCAGATAAACCATATTCTAGGATTCTGTCACTGTTACAATAGGTATCAGGCAACTGGAAGTCGTTCAACCCACACACCATCCCTAACAGTCTAGCTTTTTACAACTTGTTCATGCAAGGATGGTAGTGCCTCTAAAATATTTTAGCCAGGCCACATATCTTGGAAATCACTAATTCTATCAGTGAGAGTCTTTGTCTAACATCTGTTATGATGATTAACAAACCACTAATTTCAACATGAAAATTCACTTTTGACATTTGTTATATTAAATAGAATGATCTTTGGTATTAATAAAAATAAGGTTGAGAGGCCGGGCGCGGTGGCTCACGCCTGTAATCCTAGCACTCTGGGAGGCTGAGGCGGGCGGATTGCTCAAGGTCAGGAGTTCGAAACCAGCCTGAGCAAGAGCGAGACCCTGTCTCTACTAATAATAGAAAGAAATTAATTGG
>CAUYRT010058159.1:0-90990 GCA_963574885.1 Lepilemur ruficaudatus | reverse complement strand
AGTACATGTGGTGTTTGTTTTTCCATTCTTGTGATACTTCACTTAGGAGAATGGTCTCCAGTTACATCCAGATTGTTGTAGAAGTTATTAATTCATTTTTTATGACTGAGTAGTACTACATAGTATACATATACCACAATTTATTATTATGGGATTTTTTAAAAAGGAGTTCCTTTGTGTCTTATTCACTCAAATGCATTCTTAGAAGTTGACTACTATATATTGCAGAAAATACAACAGATTTTGTTATCTAACCTATTTTAGAAAGCTTTTCATCCAAACAGATTCATTCCTTTTTTTCTCTTTGTTTTAAATTTATTTGAGCTTTAATGGCTGAGTTAGTGATCTGCCACATTGTTTTATTTGGTAAGTCTTATTACTTGATGATCTTAGATATATAAGATGTTATTATAAAAGAAAGGTTGCTTTTTAAAATTTTAACTCAGCAGAGTATGAATCTGAATTTTTCCTTGTTGGTGTTTTCCTTGCCAATCTGTGTAGTTCCTAAGTATTTTTACCTGATTGAGGACAACTCAGCTCAATTTGAGATATGTCAAATACAGTTAAACCATCTCTAACCTCCTCAGTGAAGGAACTTCTCTCTCAATTTTACAACCTTTCCCAACGTACATACACATACGAACTTTGCACTTTACCCTCCATTTCACCTAGTGCCTCTTTTAAAAGTTTGTGAAATTTTAATAACTGTGCATGGAATCCTGATAGATTTCTTGAGAATATTTTAGATCCTCAACTCATTAACAGCTCATAAAAAGATCAGATGTACATGCCCCTTCACTTTATTATTAAAGCAAAAACAAATCTACAAAAAGATCCCCCAAAACAAACAAACAAAAAAAACCAAGGTAATTCCAGAACCTAATTTAGAGCTGCCTCATTTGTGTCTTGGTTAAACCTCTGAGAACTCTTGGAAGCCTCTTGGAGTGGAATTCTCCCACAATTTCTCCAAGAGCCAAATCTCCATATGGTACACGAATAATTCTCAAGTGCAATGGATAAAATAATTGGTTAGATTAATATCATAAGTCTCTCCATATGTGGAAATGAGACTTCATAGAAAATGATGCTACAGAATTACTGAGTCAAGGTTTCTACTGGTGGATATGCCTGAGCCCCTGGTAGGACAGGGTGTTCTTGAACAAAATAGAACTAAAACACAAAGGAACAAAATGACCTCAACAGGTTTCCTGAAGTGTGATAATGGTCCACTTCTATTGTCCCCTTCACACTGTTGGAGTGTCATTACTTTCATAACTCAATCTGCTTCACTTGACCCTTCCCACAGGTTTAGAGAATGTGTCCAGCGTGGGGTCTGTAGTAGAATAACTTAGAGTGCAGACTAAAAGTGCTGATTCCTGGGTCTTGTCACAGAACTGTTGAATCTTTGGGAGTGAGGCTTGAAAGGCTTCATTTTTGTCAAACCTTCAGCATAAATCTAATATACACTAAAGTTGATGCTCACAGTAAAGGACTAGAGGGTGAGACTGGGGACAAAGTAGAGAATGGCAGGACCAATGGTAGGCACCATAATTTCCATCTAAGAATGTAGGGGAACCCAAGTGATCACATATTCTTTCCATACTCCTTTGATGCTTGAGGCAAATGTTGGCCTGACTCCGAGACAGAATGTTGGAATGAGGAGGGTGGTGTGGTGTGGTGCTGGGTAACAGTGATTGAATATTTTCTACTTTCTTGCAGTCAGAAAGCATAGGATTGGATTGAATGCTTTAATTAACAGTGCATATAATTCAATAATACATTTAATTTTTGCATTTGCTGGCAAAATTTACTTATATTTTTCCGAGCCAAGAGTAAAATATTTTACGTGCATAAAAACAGGAGATTGGGAGATGAAAGAATGATTTTCTAAACAATAGCAGGAAAATAATATCTGAACTAGAAAAAGATCATTGACACATAAAATCAACATACTTTGATTCATGCTATTTGCACTATACTGGCTTTAGGTAATAATGGTCCAATAGCAAAATAAAAATACAACATAGGATAACAACAAAATCAACCAAAAGCAAACTAAAAAAAAGAAAAAGTCCACATTAATTCATGTTTAAGGCAATCCTTTATTTGAAAACAGGAAGCCATTTATTTCTGGATTCATTCAAGTTTGATGTATTTGTCTGTTTCTGAGAGTTTAGAAAACATGAATTTAATAGCAATATGAATTAAGTGTTCTTGAGGGGACAGAGTCCCCTGTACTTGTTGCCAGTGCACTGAAAATTAAGTAATTCTTGATAAATCTAATATTCTAGAATTTTCTATCTTGAAGAAAGGAATGCACATTTCTTCGGTTTAAGTGAGAGAGAGTGGGGTTGAGTAGCTGCTGCTGAGAACATTTCTAGGTCTTCATTAAGGAGAACCTATGAAATCCACATTGAAATAAGAATTTTACAACTTATTACCTTTGATAGATTTATTAAATGCATTTTTGCTCTTGCAATTTAAAGGAGAAAATAAAATTTTGTTTAATTGGAAAAGAAACCACTAAGCCTGGTTTTCTTCCCACATGTGATGCCATATAGATGCTTGTATTTGGAGGTATTAGGTATGTGTCTCATGGAGGCTGGCACAGGCTTTATGATGCGGTATTGGAGTACTGCTAGCTGCCAGAGGAGAGTTCATTTATGTGAGCTCTCCACCTTTTGGCTTACCCTATAACTTCTGCTTGTAAAGATGCTTGCTTTTATTCTATGTAGGCTTTGTTGCCAAAGGCAGAGGATATTTCCTTTTTAAGAGAGCCCTTAGATGCTTCCTCTAGGTTGCTATTGCTGGAGCAGTGTGGGTGAGCTGGCTTTGTTATCACTGACACCCTACCTGCTCTCCTAATTCTCCAGAGAGTAAGTGTTCTTCTTAAAAATATAGCTGTATCGAGTGCCTCTGTGTCTTTAGACACTCTTTTAATGTGCTAGTATAAAGTAAAAGTCTTTTTGAAGATATGTTTTATAGGGAAGTGCTTTTGGGAGCCTCTTGAGATGTTCACAAGCACTGAATCGAAGTACCTTTATGGCAGTTTAATGACAACATAGAACACTTGTAATAAAATGCTGTGTTGATGTGTGTCCCAAGGCGTGTTATAATTAGAGTGGATTGAACATGTTGATTTTGTTTTCGCCTCCACTCACATGGCCCCCTTCATCTTGTTAAGGTTTTGCAACTCAATACCTGTTGGAGGTTTTTTTCATTCCCCAAAGATGAAAGAGATCTGTCTGAATGGAAATTTGAAAAATTACACATACACCCGTGAAATTAGGCAAATTTTTACAAAGTTTGTATTCCAGCCCATACGCGGGATCTGCAACAATGCTTTGTTTTGTGTGAGGACTTTTTTTTTTCTGGCTGTGCAAAGAACATGTACAGGCTTAGAGAGGACTGTGCAGGCTTAGAATATTCATCATCATTTACTGTGTCAAACCCAAACAGAGGGCCAAATTGGCAGGGTTCCAGGAGCAGGAGGCCACACCTATTTGTGAAAAGTGGAACAGATTTCTGTAGTTGCCCTCACTTTGACTATTTGGTTCAAGGTGTGGTGCTAGGACCATGTAGTTTTTTGAGCCACATATGGGGGTTAACAATGAAGGTTGGTCATGATGTTGCTCCGTCACATTCCACAGACCACACTTGGTCTGTGCCTCTGCCTGATTGTAAAAAAGGACTGGAGTGAGAGATGATGAGCATGGAACATATGTATGATCTGGCCAGGACCTCTCCCCTCCAACTGATTGCATTTTGATTGATTAGCCAGCTTCGTCTGACTGGGTGGAATACCCTTGCTCATGTGTCATGAGCCCTAAAAAGAAGAGGATGAGGACAACACTTTTTGCTGTTTGAAGGTCTTGGTCTTCAAGAGACTCAAAAACAGCAGATCATTATTTAAAAGAAAAAAATTGAGATGCTGTCCCAACTTTCTTTTCATACTGTAGCCAGACAGTACGGGATTCTTTAGTAAAAAAAACATGCTGGTCAAATGTTTGCATTATCCAGGACTCCTGGCAGGTATGAGAATCATCTTAAAGAATGTTATTGAGCATTTTTCTGGACTCTGATATTATTTGGGAGCAGGATTTACCAGCACTCAATAAGTAAACCTAACCTGCCATTCAGCAAGAGTTGTCCAGGTGAAAAGTAGTTTGATCATAGATCATCAGATGCACTACACAAAGTGTCTATCCATAATTGGGGCATGGAACCTGTACAAACTGAAAATTATTGTCCAGTTTCTATTAAACAACAGTACTATAATAAATATAATTTATATTGTCACAAAGTAACTTTGGCATAGCATTTGTATTCCAACACAGTTGTTCTTAAACTTAACCACACACCAGAATCACCCATAGCGTTTGTTAAAACACAGATTTATGGCCCCACTGGCAGAGTTTCTGCAATCAGTAGATCTGAGGTAGGGTTTGTTAATTAATTTGCATTTCTAGCAAGTTCCCAGGAGATGCTAATGCTGCTGGTTTGGGGAACCACACTTTGAGAAACATTATTTGCTGACCAACTACTTGTAATCAGCCAATGAAGTCAGACATCATTTTGAAAGCAGTTATTTTATTAAATCTTTTGGAATGTTACATCAATAATTAATTGCACAGGTAAAGAATCACTTTAATAGGGCAGCATCAGAAAGCGGGTTGTTAAAATGGAGGATTAAAAAAAGAAAAAAAGAGAAATTGATCTATTTAATGGGCTGTGGATTGGATTCAAATTTTATAAGTTAAGAAGAAAAAAAAGTTTACATATACAGTGACCAAAACCTGATGTAATTTTTTGTTGTTGATTTTTCCTCTAATTAAATGCTTTTCCCCTAAATCTATGCAGTGAGTTGATGTTTTTTTTCTTCATTTCTTGCATGTAGCCATATCGTTGCATATGAGACAAAGAAATGCATGCTGAATGTTTTTAAGGATTAGCCTTAATTCATCTTTGCCTTGTGAAACTGTTTAAGAAAGTTGGTCACCAAGGCCCTTTGTTTAATATTCATTGTTTGTCTAGTGCTTCTGTTGTTGATTTTTTAAAAATTAATCTGTATATTGTCTTTGAAATATAAATCCATTCTGGAGTTAAAAGATTATATGCCTCATTTTTTTCTATTCTTTTATATCTGTTTTAAAAATAACTTTAACATCACTTCTCTTTTACTTGTGCAAATGTAACTTTGTTATGTAGCCATATAGGGTATTATCAACTAGTTTTTTGTTATAAGCGTGTTTAGTAGTTTTTAGAATTTAATTTGTTATATATGAATAATAGCTGTATTTTGATGGAGCTTTGAAATTTTTAAAGAAAATATATACATGTTTTCCTGTAGAAGTCTATAAAGTTATAAATTTTGATTAATTCATTTAATAAATATTTATCAGCCATGTTTTATTTATAAAGGGTTCTATGGCTAGGTTAAAATCCTTTCTGTTCGTACTCATAAATGCTTTTAAAAATCTAATGTCCTGAATTCATATTACTAATGTTTTTGTTTTGGTAGCAGTGCTGATTTTGGGAAAAAAAAATTCCTGCTTGTCTGATCCAGTATCTTCAAGCATTCTTCCAGCAGGTTGAGAGTACTTTTAATAACCAGGAAAGGACTCTGGATTTTCACACTGTCAAGTGGAATAAACTTCCTCCAACATTAATAATAATAATAATAATAATACTTTAAAACTATGTGTCTAGAATTAAAAACAAAATTGGCCTGTATTGTCTCTCCTTGATTTGATCTTCAACTTTATTACAATTAAATTCAACTGAAAAATTCTTATTTGAGTGTTAAGTGCCATGGTTAAATACAATGTATCAGAGTTGCTGCTTCCAGGTGCAAATGTGGGTAAACTAGAATTATAGCAGAGGAAATAGGAAAAATGCATATGGGGAGACTTTTCTGTCCTCCCTCCTTGTTACAACAGAGTTTTTGTTTGTTTGCTTCTTTGTTTAATCAATCGCATACCTTGTGCACATGAAGTTTGTCTTCTTAGCTGAATTATCCGTTCCTTTTGGGCTGAGGCTACCTCATTTTGTACACTGCTGTTATCTCAGTGCCTAACATAGTGCCTGCCACTGTTAGCACCCTCAATAAATAATTGTTAAGTGAACAATGAATGAATAAATACATGAAAATTTCATAAAGAGAGCAAATTCATATACAATGTCTTTCATCTTTTGTATAGATTTCTAGTTAGGAGCTTTTTTCTTATTGAAATATATCACAATCATATAAATGTATCCTTTTGGTAATGAACATACATTCATATTTTTTCCTGATAGAGTTACCATCTTCAGTAAACTCAGAAAGCTTTATGGGGCTCTGGACTGAGACCTGATTGCAAAATATTTGAATTTCAATGCCATCTCTGTCACTAAGTTCCTGGGTCAATGCACAAGGCATTCACTAATGAACTGAATTTTCTCAATGCCTGAGTTACTTCCTGAGAGTAAATTAGTCATTAGAGATTCTAGTTCACATTTGTCTGTATTTCTTCCCCTGACTTTATTTTTTCTGTGATATCAGAGTTTAATCTACTATGTAAGATTAGTTGCTGCTTTTAAGATTTGCTTAGGTTCTAAGCAAAATTGTTGTTTTCCTGTTAGCATCATTCAGTTAATTTGAAGGTTCCAAGAGCAAGACATTTCAGGGGAAAAAACATTTAAATAATTTAAATAGTTTTCATGTTTACATACAAAAATTGTTAATACTGTCATTTATAAAAATCGTCAAAGACTTTGTAGCAAAGAATATTACTCCATTTTTATAAGATTAAAGAATATATTTTTCCCCCCTAAAGAAACAATTTGAATAAGACCTGACCCCTTCTCCTTCATTTTACAATGGTGTATGTTCAAATTGAACCCTCCATTAAAAATTCTCTAATATCTTCTTTTTTGCATTAACATTTCAAAACTCAGTTTAAATATTCACAGATCACGTTTTTAATAAAGTTAACGAAATTCAGGTAATTTCCTTCAACTTTCTTGATTGAAGGACAGCAGTTGGTACAGATACAAAAAAGATGTACAGCTATGAGCAAAAGCCCAAAATCAATTATATATAAGAAATAACATAACACATGGAAAGAAATTAATCAAAAAGAAGAATTTCTACTATATGATTCTCTGGTCTGCTACCTGCAGGCAACAAATGTAAATGAAAAAAAATCAACATTCTTCTGGCAGATAAGAGAAAAATTAATAAAAATGTTTCCTTCCTAGTAGATCCCCTGATGAAACTATTGTTAAAAGTGAGTGACTGCAGGAAGAACTTGCTCGTTTAAAATACTATTTTTTTAAAATACAGAAATAAGATTTTATTCTTGCTGTTAAGCTCAATTACATGAGTTAGTATGGATTTGCACTGTCCAAAGAGCATCCCTCTTCTCTGCCCCTTCTCATTAAATGGCTCTGTGGGATATGCATGAGACAAATGTAATAGGAACCGAGTGAGATGCATTTTGAGGTGTGCCTACAGGGTAGTGTTCATGAGAAAGTCTGCGTGTAGCAGCTGAAAACTCTAAGAGAGGAACTACTGAAAGCCATAAAATATATCCCAGATAAAATTAGTAAAACATGTAGTACTTTAAAGCTAGAAATGTTCTTACTCCATAATGAACAGAGGAGGGGGACATTCTTGTGGGATCCAGTTTTTTAATTTAGAGTTGGGTTATTGTGTTTCCTATTTCAAATTGAACAAATGGGCCATATATGTAGAGAGCATATGATACTAATGTTTTTTCCTATTAGAAGGACTTTATATTTTGTATTTCATAAATGTTATCCTGAAATTAACAGAAACATGAGGCAAGAATGCAGAATGTTAGGCAACAAGACATCCAGTTTAAATGTCAGTCCACTGCTTTATTTTCATCACCTATAGAAATTGTAACACGTTTAGAATGAAAAGTTCTATTTTAACCCTTTTTACCTATCAACTAATATAGCATATACTTATATAGAGTTTTGATAGATTTGTGTATTTACATATTAAACGTGAACCAGAATTTGTTTATTCTAAATTAATGTATTTGCATTTTGAAAGGTAGCATCACCTGACGATTGTGGCTCTGTTATAATGTTATGATTCAAGCATGGTATATGTTATTTCTTAAATTGTGAGATTTGGAGGTTTCTATTGTGTTATATACATTAGAGGGCTTTAATTGTCTTCTCATTCCTTTGTCTCAATGGATCTTTTGCAAAGGACTTTAAAAGAGAACCAAATAGGAGCTGGCAACTGGGGGACAGCATCACCATTTTCATTTTCATTAATTCATTATGATTTTCAAAAATTTATTCCATTGGTTTGGATTATTTGTTCTGTGCACAAGCAAAATTATATAAAGTTTGTGATGGAAATTTTAATTCTTGTTATTAATAATGCTGTCTTATATAAAAATGATCCAAAATGGCATACGTTGAAAAGCATTGAAATAAAAAGGTTTGGAAATATTTGTATTTTCGGGGGAAACTCACCTAGCAGAATTTCTGAGCACACTGTGATGGATTATTGTAATTATTGGGAATGATAATATTTTAATGTGCCTTTCTTCCCACCTGTCAGTTGCAATCAAGGCTGCCCAGTATTCTGAAACAATCTCATTTTGCTAGGTGGCTAGTCTTGTGCAGCTTCTAGAATGCTTAGAATATTAATGCATGGAGAGGAGATTGAATACTCTCTATAGTTCTATTATGACAGAGTGTCTCATTTTAATCAAAAGGAATGCAATGCCAAACTAAATTAATGTATAATATATTAAAGTCAATAAGTGTTTAAGAGAAAAGACCCCTTTGGGGGGAATATTGCATCAGAATCCATAGTATTTGGCATATTTCTTTCCCCTGTTCAAACATGACAGTGTATATTAATTTTTGTAGAATTAATTTTCTTGGATGCCTCTTACTCTGAAGTGCTTTGTATTTATCTGAACAAAGACAATCTGACATTTAGTTGAGGGTTGTTCTGTTTATAGTAGGCTGCCAACATAGAATGTTATTATCAAGACAACATATACTGAAAGACAAATGTGTTTGATCTAATGTTTACTGTGTTGGTCTTTATCATTTCTTGCATTTCCTCATTGTACTGCTTATTTTCATCTTCTTCCTTTAAATATCTTTTGTATTTTTCCCTCAGATTTTCTTTGTCACCTTCTAGCTCTTACTCCAGTGGCTATAGATGCATTTCAGGAATTTCTTTAACCCTCTGAAATCGTAGCAACAATTTTCTCACAAATTCATATATTTGGGGTAGTAAGTGCTCCTCTAACTGCTTCTTACCCATGCAAATCCATATCTTTATTTTCATTTCATTTAATGATTACGTTACTAGTGTACAGGGTATGACTACTTAACCTTGAACGTCCCATTTGTCCTTTACCAATTTGAGTCCACTGAGATAATCACCAAATGAAAAATCCTCCAATACACCCACCTTAGGCCCAGCTTGCAGCTGTTGGTGCTGGCTAAAGGCAAAGCTTCTCCGTACATTGGGCTGTCCAGCAATGTTGTCAGGTGTAGTGAATCTGCACAACCCTTCTTATGTATCTTTACCTTTTTCTCCAGAGGACAAAGGTAGCTATGGCCATTTCGAGTGGGTCCCCTGAGTACATGATTGTCTCTCTTCTCTGAAAAGGGAAGTACTGCTTTGCACCCACCAGAATTTTCCAGTCATCTCCATTATTTATCCAGTATAAAATATGAAAGGATGCCTACTCATTTATTATGAAAGGCAATTAACAGCATTATGGGCCTGACATATAGCACCAATGTATTCATAGCTTTAGGATCTACAGTTAATTATTAGCATTTTTAAATGAGGTAAATATTTATACTTATAAACATTGAGACCATTAATTCTGCTGAGTGTGTTTGAATATCTGTAAATCAGAAGCAATTGAAGAGCTGAAATTCAGATTTCCTCACACTTGCCTGCCAAGTGGCCTCAATCAGAAGTAATTTTCTCCATGAGGGCACATGGAGCTCAGTCGTGAGCCTTTTCTGAGTAGATATTATTATTTGTGTCAAATTATGTGTGGTGATTTTTCTGAAGTGGACTTCTGTGCCCACTAATCCATACACAGGAGGTTCCTTCATTCCCTCCTTCATTGGTGCTATTAATTGTACTTGTGCTTCAAGTGTCTCTTACCCTTTTAAAATGTTAGTTTATGGCCACCTATTATCTGTAAGGTTTTCCTGTTAAAGAAACATGCAATATAGAGAGTAGAGTGAGATCTGATCTTAAGCCATAAATACTATGCATTTTAAGAGAAACCTTTTTCTTAGAGCCTGATTTGATGGCATGGCTAAAGAAATAGTAATTTCACATTTTAAAGTACAGTATATTAGATAAATCTGACACTTGCTTTGGGAGAAATACAAGTTGATCATTAAATCACCTTTCTATGTCCTGTTCTAAATATTGGCAATGAGACCTTGTGTGTTTTGAACAAATGAGAATTTTTTTTTACCTTTCATCTGAATTTCTGTAGTATTTTTTTTTAAATAGGTACTTCTTAGTCACATGCTTGGAATTGCAAACTGATAAGCAACACATAAAATATCTTCTAGAATATACAGTACTATACTATCAATTATGATCTTATTATAAACTTTGATTAATAAAAGATTACATTTATATACAGCACATACATATCTATCCATGTATATATGGGTATACATATATATGTGTGCATGCATATAAAATTGCCATAACGTGGTTTGGTTTAAGCATAGACTAATGCTTTGTAGCTTTTTCTTTCAAATTTTCACGAGCTTTTCTATGTAATTTCTAATGCAACTATTAATTTGAATTTGATATCATATTAGTGGAACCAATTTAAGTCATTGAATATTTTAAATAATTCTTCAATTACATCTTATCCTTAATAAATTCTTTTCTAAAAATGTTAGTATATATGCTTAGAATTTCATTGTTTAAAAGAAAGTGTTTGTATAATATGACTGTGAATTTTATATTTGTAATATGCATACATTCTCTTTCTTATATAGGCTTTTATAATTGAAGAGTATCTTGATAAAAAAGAACTTCATTTTTATAATTTTCGTATTTTATATATGAACTATATAAAATGTTTATTTACAGTTGGAGCTTTATTTTTTCTTAGCAAAACTCAGTGTATGTTATTAAAAAGTTCGTATTTCAAAAGGTGTACATTTGTCATTTCTGTTATAACTGATATTAAAGAGAGACTTTACAGTTTGATTTGGTATAGATATAAATTATGTAAATAATGTTAAAAATTAATTATTTTATGTTTTGTTAAGTCTACAAAAAAATCTTCCTGATTTTTGGGGGAAGGGGTCTAATATGTTGGTTGACTTTAATCTGAGTAGAGCAGCAAAAAAGCTATCAATGTTTAAAGATTATATCTCTAAGCATCTATAAATAAATAATCATGTTAACATGAGTTAACCATTTTCTGAGTTACCTATGTTTTATAGCTTTATTTCTGAAGGAATGCATTTATAACTACCAAAAATGGGTTGCATGGAAGTATGTTATATTAATAAAAGATATTTAAAAAATCTTGCATTTTCACAGCAACTTTTTAAACTATTAGCTTATAACCTTATTCTAGTTAACTAACCTCCTAAACTTTATTTTTTAGATCTACAAAATAAAAACAGTAATAATCCCCATACCTACATTGCTGGGTTATTTTAAAGGTCATGTAAGAATGTGCTTTGAAACTCCTACACAATATGAGATGAAACACAATATGAGATAGCTTCACACGCCTTCTTTTGATCAAACTTGTTATTATAATTAAGTTTTTTGAAAAAATAAGGAAAGTATTAAATATTCGATTATCATTCTCATTAGACTTAGCACTAACAAATTTGTCTCTTGAAATTACCAGATAAATGATTTAAGAATTACAATATTTTACATTGTTACTGTTTTATTTATTCTTTGCATGTTTTGCTATTTGACATCCTTGATCTAAAAGGTAAAATATTATAAATTTAAACTGAAAATAGTTAATAAGAGAAAACTCTAATATACAATCCATGATTTTTGAATGTGGTTTGTACACATAAACAGAATCCATGGTTTTTTTAACCCTCTACCTTGAGTATAAGTACCGTGTAATAAAACACAGGATGACCACAGTGTTTGGAATTAGGGCATCCTTCTTAACAATTGTTTTTTTGAAGAAAAAAAGGAAAAACACATTTTAAAAAGGACAAAGAGACTCTATAAGGAATTGTTTGATTGGATGTCTCTTAATTTAACCCCATGCAACTCATTCAGTCCATGCAAATGTGTCATATGAATTCAGTCCTTTGAAAACTTGCTTTTTGGGAAAACACATACATACTCCACTATGCCGTACGTACTTACCCTATTTATTCACAAAATTGTAATAAATACACTGTATAAAATTATTTGTAAGATTTATCTTTAGGCCCTGAAAATTTTATAGCACATTTCTAAAAACTAAGAGAGAGAGAAGCTGCCTAAGCCTCTAAGTAGTGAGCCTGTCTGATGAGATGGCTGCCATGAGCGACAATTAGTACAAATTACCATAATTGTGTTCTTTGGATAAAATGCCACATTACTTCTTTAGGAGCAAGTGCAGGCTTCTACTTAGTAAAATGAGTTGGATACTTTGATTCTTTAGAGTCAGCCAGAAATGCACAATCAGCCCAGTGGTATTCCCACGTAGTGCACTTCAGATCAGTCTGAACAACTACAGCCCTCCCTTTCCTTTCAATAAAATAGGTCCATTAATGTAGTGCACCTCACTCTCATTCTCTCTAAGGGAGTTGTATTTTTATTACTGAAAAAGTATCACATAAATACAAATTACATTTTTTCATTAGAAAACCACTTTTCATTTCAGAAAAAATTCAATTAATTATGAATAGGGTTATGCTTTCATCGGGAAGAGAAATATGTAATTTTTCTTCAAGCCTCAAACACATATAATGAAATCTTTTCTCAGAATCCACTCTTAAGATGGATTTTTAAAAGTATAGACTTTATTAAAATCTCAGTTCAATTAAAATGCATTCAATTACTTTAAATCTTTATTAAAATCTCAGGTAAAATTGTACAACAGTGTAAAAGAGACTTGTACTCTTTACCAGGCAGTTAATTCTAACAAATGAACATAAAGTGCACAGTTTTTGCTCTTCAGGAGAGAATAAAAAAAATAAGTTTGGGGCTTGGGGTTGGGGGTGGAGGAAGAATTGGGAGATGCAGGTTGCTGTATATGTCATAACTTCAGACAATGGTTTCCTTGAACTTCTCATCATAGGTCAATGCTTCCTGTGAATATGGAGGTGGCATTCCTTGTGTGAGTCCCCTTGGTGGTACTACTTGGAGTACCTTTTCCTCACCACTGTAATCAAAGAGACTCTATTTAAGGATTTTATTTCACTCTCTTCCTTGGATATTTTTGGTACAGTGTCCCTGTTTCTTTTTCAAGGGCCGCTTGAAGATGCCATTGAAGATGAGGAAGAAGAGTGTCCGTCAGAGGAAACAGACATCATTTCTAAAGGAGACTTTCCACTGGAGGAAAGCTTTTCCACAGAATTTGGGCCTGAAAATCTGAGCTGTGAAGAAGTGGAATACTTTTGTAACAAAGGTAATTGTTGATGGTGAGATGTAATATGTGAGTCCACTTAGGTGATTTTTGTAACGTCTTAAAAAATGTACAATAGGATGGAATCAAAGTGCTCAGAGTGCTGACACATAATTCAACAGTCTGAAAATATGTGCAAAATTTTTTAAACCTAGAATGCCATTTCGAGGGACAAAAGTAATTCCACTCCTGTAACAAGTCATTTTTGTATTGAAACAAATATTTTTGTGTTGATTAGCTAGTTTACTGTGCACATTTTCATGTTATTGACCTGTTAAGTATAATATATTTAATGTTAATCATTTATTGACTTATTCTTTCAACAATTATTTATTGAATGTCAGTTATTGGCAAGGCATTAAATTAGGCATTGAATGTAAACACTGAATAGGGCAGAGAGAGGCCCTACCTAAGGTTATGGCTCACTCCTTTTGAAAATCAAATGCTGCGTTTGATGTTGACTTTCAACAGTGAGGATGGAGCTTTTTGGATACTGTTGAATAAGAAAGAGCACCCTCTTATGTCTGTTCTAGATCCTCTTTGACACATTAACATTACAGCACAAGAAGCACCTGAGACATATCTCAAATTATTTCCAACCATGACTTGGAACCAGGTGACCTCGCCAGTGACTGTGTCCTCATTGGACACATATACACATTTGTTCACATTTTTCATAAATCGGTTTAAAGTTTCTCATGATTCTCTTTTATGTATTTATTTTTATTTGATTTTTCTGTGGGTTTTCTGTCTCCCCTTGTGCCAATGCACAATTTCACAAGTGTTTGGGTCACTTCCTTGCTTTGGAACAGCTGCCTTTGCAGAGGGCATGATTGGATGTTCCTGTGAGTCTGTGTGTCTGTCTTAGTATGTCTGCCTGTATTTGTGTATGCACCATTTTTATTCAGACTTGAGTTTTTTTTAGGCAGATAAATGAACTGACTTTTTTGTGTGTGTTTCAATTGGTTGATCAGATTTCACAGTTTCAAATCAAGAATGTTGATATAGCTTATCAAAACACTACCAATACACATACTTGGGAGACACATTTATATTTGATACATATTATTAAAAATTCCAGTATCACTTTCTCCTGTTGATGATGTGTTAGAAACAAAAGATCTCAGCCAGTTTCCATCCCTGTAGTCAGTAGAACCCTTAAGGCCTTAAAAATGTGGAAGCAGAATGGCAGGACTAGTATCTAGACACACTGATGTTCAGGAAACCTCCTTAACCGTGAACTCTTACATACCTCAAGATGGCCTTGTATCATGGTCCTTGTCTCCTACATCAGAGACTTGGCTGAAAATCAGAAAAGTACAAACAGAATAGGTCTTCTTTCCTAATGTTGACTCATTTCAGGCCAAATTAATATTTTCCTTAATTGTTCTGGATGTTGGAATTATTTCTTGATGTAGCTATGGCAATAAATATAAGAGCTGGCTGGAGATGTAGAAGTTTTACATTTATGTTTGAAGATATCTTATTTTCTTTCCTTATCAGGAAATACACCGTTTTGTGCATTGTAGAATCTCTACCACATGTTAAGGTATTACAATAAAGAGAAGGAACTAAGAGTTAGAAGGTACCATTTATTCTTTTTGTTCTTGTGGTTAAAAGAGCTAATGTTTGGATTTAGACCTTTTTGTGAATTTAATTAATCTAGGGAGGCAGTAATGATGGATATGGGATTTCTGGGGTTTCTATTCTGTTCCATTGGTCTATGTGTCTATTTTTACACCAGTACCATGTTGTTTAGTTGCTACCACTTTGTAGTATGTCTTGAAGTCAGGAAGTGTGATGTCTCCAGGTTTTAAACTGAATTTTTTTAATGAGTGCAAAGGGCCATATGTATAACGTACCCTTAATTGGCTCAGGAAAAACTAAAAGGAGGGAAAAGGGGAGAAGAGAAGGGAAAATGGGGGAGAAGGGTGCACATGTACAAATGATAAAGGAAATGCGGAATCTGGCTAAAGGATATATGGGTGTTCTTGGTACTATGTATTTTTTGCAATTCATCTGTATATTTGAAATTGCCAAGTAAAATGTTGAAAGGGGAAAGTAAAACGATATTCCCAACTGAAAAAAAATGTTTAAATTTTGGGAAAATCTCTGGTTAAGAGCTATGTTTAATGAATGAGTATAGAACTCCAAGTCTTAAATTCACCTCCTGGAAGAAAATAGACTTATGGTAAAAGTTTACATGATGACATAACTATGATGTTAAGACAATAACCTCCATTTACGCTAACCAGAGTCCTAACACATGAAAAATTATGATAGTCCTTTAGAAACTAAGAAAAAATGTTGAATTACAGTTATTATTAACATTATTCAGTATATATTATTATTTGATGAATAGTTGGAAATTTTAAAAACTGTGAAATGTACACAAAATAATATTTAATATGTGATATGGAGACTATACTAAATAATATGTAATATATACTACATGTATTATAAAACTAATTCTCTGATGCTTAGTTTGAAATACAAAGTCATAATGAGTGGGAATCTTATTTTCACATTGTATTTTTCAGGATAAAGAGGAATATTACTAATTGAAATTACTTTGGCTTTGTTCATTGGAAAAGAATTTCATTATTTTACTCTCATAGAATGTGAGACGAGGGAATTCCCAGTGAAGTCAGTTGGAGCTGTTAGGAAGGAAAGACAACTCTCTGATAGATGTTTCATCCCTTTGAGTTCATAGAGGGGGTGCTATCCATTTTTCACTTAAGTTGATTAGCTACAATGGAAAGAGAACATTTTCTCTCTGGAAAATTAGAAACTAATCTTTCTGTAGAAATTCACATATTTGGCTCAATGACACACGTAGTACGTTTTATTTCCAGTTATGAGGAAGAGGAGAGATTAGCTATCAAAGCAGTGGAAGCATTTAAATGGTTAATGATGCCAATGTCATTATTGAAAAAGCATGTAAAGAATATTCCTCTGAAGAGAAATATTTTTGCCTTAGGTTCGTTGATGAAACATGCTTTTGCACATATTATAAATCATTTGTAACTGAAAAATGATTGATATATACAGGAAAATGGATTGGATTATTTGGAAAATTCCTTTGTCTGAAAGTCTAGCCATGACCAAAATCTAGCAATTAGTGGGACTTTATTGGATCCCAAGCATAAAAATTTTGAATATGAACTATTTTTGTCTTATTAAACAAAGGATAGTTTAATACTTCAGATTGCAGAAACATGGCTAAAAGGTCTAAATTCCCTGAAGAAGATATTTTGGCACATTATCAGGAGAGAGTACTAAGGATACACATACATTTACTATATATCTTCCTTCATATTTTAGCAACAGCATTTTGTATGAAAGCAGTCATATGCTATTGTAATTTTTTAAATGAAAAGGAAAAAACTCTCTATTCTTTGTACATCTATGGAGACATAGCTTATCGTAGGTAAAGTTCTTACTTTTTTTTGAAATTGAGCTTCTACATTATAAAGGGTATTTTCAGTGTTTCAGAGATGAACTAAAATTAGAGCTCTTCAATGACTCTTATTATTGTAACATTTTCCTCAATTCCACACGGATATTATCTATATTCTTGTTAAAGGGAAAGTTTTTCTACAAGTCTCAAAGCATTTATTCACATTAGTAAAGTTGCTAGTTATTGTAAACCATGTGATTAAATACGACCCAAATCATTCTTAGAATGTAAATTCCACAGAAATGTCCAAAAATATTGGTTAGAATTTTATGTTAGCTTTAATATATACAATTCTTAATTATATGAATCTGTTTCAGAGATACCCTTGTCATAGTTGCAGTCCTAAAATCTGAACCTGACAATTCTTTTGAAGTTTCCTCTGTCACTTTTTACTTTGGATTAGTTGGATATTTCATGTTCCTATTTTTCATCTTCAAAATGAAATGAACTATGTTTATAAAAAGATGCTACTTCAAACTTGCTTTGATACTTTTAGATTTTAAACACTTTATGAAAATATGAAGCAATACTTGCAGTTACATCTTTTTCTGTTCGTGAGTTTAGACTGCTTGGCATCTTGCCTTATGGTATCTCTGAGAGGAAGGAAACAAGCAAGAATTATTTCCTTGAATTTACAGATGACGAAGACATCAAGGCTGGGTCCATAAGAGCTTCATATTTCCTGTGATTCTGAATTTTTTGCTTCAGTTATTTTTTCTGCCTTTCTTCTGGTTTATGCACTAGGCATGGAAGTATATCAATGCATGTGTAGAACTGAGCAAACCAATATAAATTGAAATATAAGTGGCCTGGAAAGCAACTTGGGAGTTTTTAGTTTTATGTCCCTGCTGGCAGGTGGGAACTCTTTCATACATTAGTAATTCTTGGATAAACTGAGACTGTAAGTTTCCTAGTGAGGTTGGCATGGAGCAGTCCTAAAACTGGTTTATAATTATTCATTAATTATTTCACTTTAATAATTATAAAGTGAAATAAACATGTTTTGGGATACATTCCAAGGGAATGTCACAGGATATGTAAACAGGAAGAAAAGTATCAGATGAATGTCACTGTAGACTAGTTGAATGTAATACTATTTAAAAAACAACTCCAAAGAAACTACATGTCAGTGAACTTTGAATTACCTGTAATGATTGTGTAGAACAGTTACTGAGAGTCCTTATAAATTGTTCTCTGATGTCATGATCCCCAAACAAAGGCTGAAAGGGAAGATGATGCCATCAAACTTGTTTTTAGAAGACAAAAATCCTTATGTTCTAGTATCTAGAAATGGAACATGGTCAGAGAAATCACTGGGTTCAGTTCATAGCTAACAGATCAACTAAAATTAGAGCTCTTCAATCTGGAAAGATTTGGGTTAAAAAGAGGAGACTTGATGAAAGCTGTAAGAAAAGATAGGTGTTAACAATGGACATTCTCACCACATTCAAAGAGTCCGTCCACATAGATAGCATGCAGAAACTAAAGGTTATTTTAAAGACCCTTTAAAACAGAATAATGTAAAGCATATTAAGGAAAATAGAATAAAACCTGGGCTACTGAGATTTGGAATCAGTGTTAGCCCCAGAAGTAATTACTACCAAACCGAGAGCAAACTTAATCAGATACTTAATTGGGTTGGCAGAAGCTTCCACTTCTGTTCACTACATCAGATTCATTGCACTCAGCCCATATACTAAGCATCTGTTTTATGCCAGACCTTCTTCTTGGTGCTGGGGATATAGTAGTAAACAAAAGTCACTCCCCACTTTCAGGAGGGGAGAGACAGACGATAAGCAATCAAATCACATTTTATAGTATGTTGGGTGATGTTGAGCGCCATGAAGAAAAATCAAAGAGCAAGAGTGAGAGCGCAGCGCTGTGTGTGTGTGCACGCACGTGCTGTTTCATAGAGAGTGATGGGGAAGAACTTTGAGGGGAGACCTGAGGGAGAGGAATGAGCTTCCAGGCCTCACTGATTAGTAAGTCATGTCTGCAGCACCCATGAGCTGGCGTTGCAGGAAGCCAGAAGAGGACAGCAGAGAGCTGGGGAGCAGGAGAGGTGTAGTCACACCTGTGCATCCTGTGGCTCCAGGAATCTGTTAGATTCCCACCACTACGGAAGCCTTGGGGAGCAGAATTGTGAAGAGCAGCTGTGGTCTGTTGAGCCACAGAGCAGAGCTGAGGTATGACTGGGACAAGGGGTGTGGTCACGACATAGTTGGTATGTGCCTGGGGAAGGAAGTCTTGCCCAAAGTAAAGGCTAAACAGGAAACTGGAACAGGTAAATTGGAGATGCTGTCAGGAGATACAGATAACCCCAGTTAGAATTGTCCCTTTAGCCAAAGGGCTTGATGGACTCTATCCGTAGCTCATTAATGTAGTTTCCAGGACAGCAGTTCGGGGGTGTTTAAGGATGATATGAGTCACTTCGCTCCTTTCCACAATAGCAAATTTGGGTGTGTTTTCTATATCTTTCCGTATCCTTGGGTCAAAAAGATAAAGAGTAGGAGGCACGAAAAGCAGAACCTTTTCCATCATTGTGTTTAGCTATTAATATTTCTTCCAATAGGCTGCCAGACTTATTGAGATGCTCCCCCCAAGAAATCTTCCTTTCTTTCTATTTGTTTGTGTAGTTTTGTAGCTCTGTTTGGAAATTAAGAAATAATGGAAGAAAAGCCATTATTTCTCCTTAGACTGTATGTAACAATCCTAATCCTAGATTATTGACGTTAATCCCTCCCTCTCTACCCCCACAAATGTTAAGCTAATGCAACAAAAATATTATCCAGATCCTTAATACTAAGAAAAAGAATTTTGTTTTTTCAAAAATGTACCTTTATGCAGATTTGACTGTGGGAGTAATAACTGTTTTTCATTTGATTGAGTGTCAAACATAACACTATTTTGTGTCCTATCTTTTTCTTTTCTTTCTATACTTTTTTAATTCAGAGAGTCTATTTAGCTATATTTTATAAACCCCTTTCAATCAATGTGGTTTCTTTCCTCCTTGGTTATTCCTTTAGTGACATGGTTTTGCCTCCTCTGATGACTGGGTAACTGGAATCCGAATCCACACAAGGCAGCTCTACCACAATCACTTTGAGTTCAATAAAGAAGGGGATCTTTATAGGCAACTTTTTTGCCTTTTTTCTTAAGGAGATTTAAAGAGCCCAGCTCTTTAAATTCTTGCATATAACATTGACATTTGCAGGATGTGTTTGGACCAGGGAGTTCAAAGAGGAGGAATAAAAAAGAAAAGCCAATATGACTTTGTTTTTTACCTTGCTGGAGGAGCTGTTTGTGCAAATCGCCTATAAGCTTATTGACCTGAATCTTTGACTCCTTGTTTTCTCTGGATTTGGCTGGAGTGGAGACACTGATGGAGCACTGATAGGGCTGATTGAACAGCCCCCAGCTTTGCTTGGCAGGGACCTCCCTTCCCTTCTCCGCCGCCTCCCCCTCCCTCCACATGACATTATTGTTCCTTGGCAGACCCTTTTCCTGGATCCGCTACTTCTGTTTTTGAAATTTATTTTAAAATCATTAAGTTTTTTGGTTTTACATAAATCATCTAATAATGCAAAACAGAAAGTAATTCTTTTTAGGAGATAGAGGTTAAATAGTGTCCTGCTTGTATTTTTAATCTCATTGAAATTGAAAAAAACATATACCTTATGACATTGTGGTATCACTTTTTTTATAGCCATCTTAAAATCCCCAAAACGTAGTTTTTGTTTGGCATCAGATTGATTTTAAAACCATGATTGTTGGAAAAATTAGAGAACATTTGAAGGAACTGTGTCCTTATAAGACAGACAGCATCTCTGTGGTTTTGATGGAACCAGAGGGTATATAAATTTCGGCCATGACTCAGTGTTCTATATGTAAGGGTCAGATAAAGCTTTGTCTACTAACCTCATCTCTGATACCAGATATATCATCATAGCAATTTCAATAAAATGAAAATGATTAATTTTATACAGAGTTTGAAATGACGCATGATGCTGTCATTTATATGAGTCATGCATGATAATGTATACTACATTTTTGCATGACAAACTAAATCCGTTCTTCTGTGAGCTGACCATCAACAGATCTCAAAGTGTGCAATCTGCTGAAGATCTTTTTTGAGACATATCAAAACTTGATAAAATATGTAATTACCTAATTCTCCTATAATTTCTAAAATAATCTCATATTGTAATAAAGTGCGTTTAATTCCATTTCTACCTAAATATAGAAGGTGGCAGGAGATATTTGCTAAGATTTAGTTATAATTTTATTTTATATCAGCATTATTATTGTAAATAATAAAAATGGAAAACAATGTATAAAACCAAATAAAAAACTATATTTTACCATTTAGATAAATTGCCTTTTGGTTTTATGTTTAAGGTTTTTGCAAGTTCACGAACATTTTTTGACCTGTAATATTTAGTATAGATTTGTTGTATTCACTAGGATGTTTAAAGTCCAATGAAGAGTAAGAATTTATTTAATCTCCTGGTGCTTTATATATATATATATATAAAGCTAAACATTTGTATAGTAGTAGACATCTGTATTATTGATTGACTTTTTTGCTTTAAGTATAGATCGTGAATTAACTAATCAATCATTAATTTTAGTTTGGTAATATAAAAGAGAACTGCTTATTTTTAAGCCTTTTTTAATTTCTACACTTTTTCAGTGATGTTTCAGGTGGGATGAAGAGTTCTGGAAGGAAGTCGTTCTGATCAAGTTCTAATTATGTAAATAGATAATTTAAATTAAAAGTCTGTTTATTTCAATTTTATTTTGCTCAAATTTTTATTTGAATTAAATTCATGAAGATCTACATTTAGTTTGTCAATCATTTATACCTACTAACTCTTAATTTATATTTCTCCTTTAAAGAAAATTAAAAGTATGAATAGCATTAGGGATGCCTGGATAGCTGATTTATTTTAATTCTATGGAATTAATGTAGTTGACAAGCCTGAATTTGACTGTTGATCACATCATGATTTAGGATAAAATTTTATCATTTTAGAGAAACTGATCTCTTGGAAATAGTCATGTATCTTCAATTTTTTAACCTTAAACATTATAAGTGACTTAAAGACATTTCCTTGGTTCTGCACTGGAATATTTTAAGGTTACATTAAATAAGATTTTCAAAGCTCTTAATCTTCTCATATAAATGTACATTTTTTTATTAGTATGTAAAATTTCTCACAATGTTTTTGTTATCATTTGAGAAGCAACAGGCAGTAATAAAGCATTTGCCCATCCATTACCTGATGGGATAATCTTTATCTCTGGTAGGCCTAAACATAGAATGTGTAATGGGAAATGTAGAAAGCTGTGGTATGATGAATTTAATTATAGTAATAAACTCAGTCACTTTTTTGTTGTTCTTAAAAGGTCAAGTAAAAATAACTGAATGTGTTGCATCAATAAAGTAAATACTGATAACGGATGCAGATTGCAGTTTCAACTTCTTTTTTTGTAGTTCAATGAGATTCCAGAGATTGACATTGAAACTACGTACCAATTATAATAATTACAATAATGGTAATAACAACTTTCATTTGCTGACTGCTCCTGAAAGTCAGGCATCTTGCTGTACATGTATCATCTCCAATCAACTTACTGTCCTATAGGGTAGATGCTGTTTTCACCTGTGACTTCCAGAGGCTCAATAACTTGGCCAAAGTCACAAAACTACTAAAGGTTAGTACTGAATTAAAATTAGTATTATTGGTACTTAATAAAAATAGAAACTTAATTTTGTTTTCTGATGTCTACTATTATATAATTCTCTTAGAAAGAGAGGAACACATAGTTGAAGAAGGCTGGACATATGAAGTATAAAACTCACGTTTTCAAGTATTTTTTAACCTGGCATTCTTTGATAAACTGACTAAACACATTGTGTCAGTCAAAAATAAGGGCAAACACAAAACCAAGGAATAAACAGAAAGGCTAAAAAAATGAATTAGGAGTGTGCTTAAAATATTTCTATCTCTTGGCACCCCTTTAAAGACTCTCTGTTAATATAAACAAGTTGACATTTTGTTATAATTCAAGGAGTTATATTGAAAGATTTTACAATCTCATAATATTAACTGAATTATTATGTTACCCTATTTTAGAGGCATGCAATAAGTTACAGTTTCTCACTGCCTGTTTCTTGTGATGTTGTTTTCAGGTAATTCAAAAGAGCGAGGACACACCAAAATGTGTGCACTTGGGCAGAAGCCAACAATAAATAGCAGGAATGTTTACAAATCCATCAAAACTATTTGGATAGGAACTTCAGCCCTGTAGAAATGTTTGCAACGTGAACTCTTTAAAACAGTTTGACCTTAACACAAAATAAGACTAAATAAAAAGCAGAGAAAGGAAGGAAGGAAGAGGGGAAGAGGGCATTGTTTGCAGGGAAAGCTCTGGGCACTGTGAAAACTTTTCACTTTTCTGAAGGAAATGCAGTGGAACAGATGGTAAGAGTGGAAGTGAGATAAACATAGGAACTGGAAAAGTAAGCAATACATTCTAACAGGTTCTGTATCAAAGATCTGGAGAAGTAGAAAGATTAGACAAGGAACTGTTCTGAAACTTGACAGTGGCTGTATCTTACCAAGTCTTTATGCACATAGCAGAGATGGAAAGTGGAATTGCACAGACAGTAGGCTGTGATTATATTTTTCTGACAGTGAGAAGGGAAGGTCTCTTTAAGGATTATTTTTAAAGATACAGATTTATCACAGTGGAAATCTATAGTACAGGTATATAAAACATTTTGCCCCCCCCCCACCTATTTAACAATGGGATTTGTAGGAATTTCTATTGTTGCCATAGTATTAGCATCAAACACTGTATTTTGGGTCTTAGATAAACTGCATTTTTTTTTCAATGCAAATTATGGCCCAGGTTAATGAATCAACACTGGGAACCTGTTACTTGTTTCTGGTAGTGTAATGTGTGTGTGCCCATACATGACTGTGCATGTATAGTAGCAGAAAGAGGACTGTATAAAGAATGCTCTCATTTCTTAAAGATACAGTGCCCTAGTAAGGGAAAGAAAACATAAACACATATTAGAGAAGGAAATTTATACCAAGGTGGAGATAATGTTAATTTTGGGCTGATTAAGGAAACAGTGCATTCATTCCCAAGCTTCGTTATGGTAATGTGCATCATTCCAGTGTGGCAGCTATTCACCAGCATGCATCTGCATCATTTAATCTCTGCATCCTGTGTTCCTATATCCTGCATTGGTGGCTGACTATTAAAGTAAATACCAAAATACAGTAACTCTTAGCAATAAACAATAATTCTACAAAAATGCAAAATGATACTGAAACAAAATGGACAAAAAAAAACATAGCTTATTTCTTAAGGGGAACCCAGCTTAGAAAAGAATGTGTTTTCTCTACAATAAAAGAATATTATGAACAACAAAAAAAATCAAATCATTAATAAAAGGAATGCATTTTGAAAAATTATGTAGTGTTCATAATATCTTATGTTTTTTTACATTTAACACTGTCAAATAAGTATTAGATCTATTCATTCGCCTTTTTAGTTTATTTCACAATTTTTAATTATTTTTCTATCAAATGATATACCTTTAGCAGTTCAATATGGCATTGGGTAATTCTGAAACTTGAATAATGCAAATAAATATTGGATGTTGCTTCTGAATTCTGAAGCTAGTTTGACAATAGTTTCTGAGCACTTGAGAGTTTGGGGCAGTGCCATTCTTCTGAGCAGAAAGGTCAGAATTACAGATTTTCTATGAGGTTAATGAAACTTAAACTTGAGAGCCCCTCTCTTGTACAGACACCTTCCAAGGCCTTGCACCTAGTTTTGTAATTATAACTTTGTGTTTTTCCTCTTAAGGAGGTCCCCCAAGTAGTATAAGCTTCAGGTCCCAAGGAACCTGAATCAACCCCTGTTAGTACCTGAGTAAACATGGATGATCTCATAGAAGACAACAGTGATCAAGAATGTTACGTTGGGTTTTGACTTCCAAATTTATGTGGAACCTTCAATAAGATTCTCAAAGAGCATTTGCATTTATATTAGATATCTGAATCCCAAATCTATTATCATCATAGAGCAAGTTGCCCTTAGCCTAAAGAGATCACAGATATTTATGAAAAGCCTAATTTTGAAAACACCATTTTAAAAAGTGAAGCAGAGAGGGAAAGAGTTCCTCCACATTTCTGAAAATCTGGAATATGTTGTGGATATTATCTGTTTTTCTGCTGTAATCACCTGCAGGCACTAAGGGAGGAGGTGCCGTGGGAAGACCTTGTGGTAAAAAGAGTCCAAATGTGTCTTGTGATAACACATTTGGGACTATCCCTGACATTGGAAGCAAGATGTAGATCTGAGTTAGAAGGAGGCTGACATGACCTTGAATATTTCTCCCCCGTTGATTTGGAAACTCTGTTAGGATTAGCTTTAGCTGTAAGATAGGCTCCTAGAAGTGGGCGCAGGACTTTCTGACTCACATCCCATTGTCCACACTGAAAAAGAAGCTGAGAAATAATGGTCTTTATGGTCAAGTGGCAACATGCCCATCTCTAAATTCTATTACTATGTAGAATTTTAGCTTCTATAATTTCTTACATAATTATGTAATTTATTTGCTTTGCTTCGTTATTGGAGTAATTAATGACTCAAAGCATGATGGCAGTCAGTACATTCAACATTCACGCTTTATCTATTCCAATAAATATTTACTGAACACCTGCTATATCAGATATTGTGAGACATACCATGGTGAGCAAACACAGGGAAGTCCTGGTTCTTCTGGAATTTACATTATAGTGAAGAGGCAGACATTAATAAAATAATCACACAAATGGCAGAGGGTGGTTTGACCTAGTGAGGAAGGTCAGAGAAAGTGTCCTCAAGAATGTGACACTTGAGTTGGAATCAAATGCTGAGTAGGCATTAACTAGGTAAAAAAGAAGTAATGAGGTTTCAGCATGTGGGTGACACCAGCTTGGTGAGCATGCAAAGAGAGGAACAAGGACTGTCCTGTGAGTTGACCCAGAAGAGATATGTTTGGATCGGAGAGACCAGCAAGGACAATGATCATATGGCTAAGGACAGGAAATAATGAGAGGAAGCGAAAGAGAGGAAGATAAATATCATGAAAGCTCAAGCATTAAATTGCAAATCTGAGCTTCCCATAAGCCATGGTAGAGAGAGAAAATGGAAGAGTAAGATCTAATTCTAATGGTCACACAGTAGGAAAAAACAGGCTCTGTAAAGAAAAAGAAAAATCCCTTATTTGTGAGCTCTGAGAGCTATTCATCATTAAGGTGTTTCAGCTCACATTAGATTAAGGGCATTCAGATACGGAATGAAGCCTTTGTCAGTTGCTGGCCCAGAATATGCATTCTGTATTGGCTACTTCTTAGCTTTAGCATTTTGAATGGGTGGCTTGAATAGGGTCCTATTTATAATGAGTACATTTTATTGTAGCAATGGAACACTATGTTAATGAATGATTGCTTATGAATCATGTTCTTAAATAAAGACATATGCCAACAAACAGAAGGAATAGTGGTTTCTTGATGGCAGAACAACAAATCTGTGAATAGGTAAATTACAGTATAGGATATGCTCATTTAGACACCATCAGGCATTACTGTCTCTTCTCTGGAACAAGAAATGTCTTAGTTATGTAGAATCTTCCTCTGACTGGAAAGATATTAGTTAGTTGCAGTGAACTTTTTTTTTTTTTTGAAGCTGGAAAAGGAAGGGATATTAAGCAAAACTATATACATTTACATTTAAATATAAAATTTGAGATATATATTTTGAAAACTTCTTTTAAAGTAGAATGTCTTGTTTTCCCATTTTCCTATACCTGCTATATATTTGACCCTATCAGGTGCTCATTGAGAGAAATAATGAGAAATAAAAATTCTTGATTGATAAACTATTGAGAAGTTGCCTTATTTAACCTCATGTGGAAATTTCTCTTAGGCTCCAAATCTTCAGTGAACTTAAACTTTGAGAAAAAAAAATCGTTCCCCTTGGAGGATAATATTGACAGCAGGGATAAATATGGTCAGTACTCTAGGAAGAGTAAATCACTTCTTTTTTCCTAAATTATCAATATTTTAGTAGTGACTTTTATATGATGTTGGCAACCATAAACATTGGTATTTTCAATAGTTTTTTCCTCTTACTAGCTATAACAAAACACCACAAGTTACAGTAGTCATGCATCGACTGTAGAAATTGAGTTTCTTCTTAACAGACTTAGCCCTGGACATTATTATCAACTGCTTTAGGACTGGTTCAGCACCTAGGGTCTCAGAATGTATAATAAAACAAATGTGGGTTCTATTCTTTTGATCTGTTTAATTTGATCTGTTTAATTTTCATATTCTGGGATCTGAAAAAGGCTATTATCAAAATAATGACATGTTAAATAGAAAACCCCAAATAAGTTACCAAAAAGTCACATGCATTTAAAAAATAATAATTATATATTGAATATAACTATCCAGAACATGGCAAAACCCCACATTTTATTATACATATTTATTAAGTCAAAGGGCAACCTGAGTTAGACACCATGGTAGGAATTCACAAATACAATGGACCTATCCTTTTCAAACAGTTGAAATGTTTACATTTATTTTAGGTGTTGCTATGAAGGGGTAACAATTGCATGTTGTTGTTTTTGTTTTTAGAGATATAATCATGTCTGTAATTTGGCAACATAGAGTTAATTTAACGTGACATTTTGTTTGGATAAGCTATAACCAAACAATTGTTTTAAGCCAAACAATATTGTGAGGCTATTAGGCAAAGCAAACACAAACTGAATCTTAAACTTTAATGTCCTCGCCCTTCAATATGAGCTGCTGTTTTCTGTTTTTGACTGTTACAGTCCTTTAACCAAAGCTATCTTGTCTGATGATAAAACCGTAAGTGTATGAAGCTCACACATTTTTCATCTCTATTATGACCTTATCTTTCATGAGCCGCTTCTGTGAAGGTATCCTAACTATAGGAAGCACCTGGAAAACATATGTGATATCTATTCTCTGATAAGCAGTTCTGAACAAGAAAGTAGATCTGTCACTTCTGAACTGTTCATTGTTAAAAAATACTTTGATGATTTAGCTGATTGCAAAATGCATTATAGGGATGACTAACAGCTACAGTAACACTCCTAGTCAAGAAAGTTCAACAGTTATATTGTACAAGAATTTCTGTAAGAGGTTAATATTGATAGGAACTACATGGATTAAAAGAGCAGGGTTGAGAAAGGCTGTTTGCTTGCATGACTGCTTTCAAACACTGCTGCTATTTTGCGCTGAAAAAAGTGACTGTCTCAGAATGTGGCAAATCTTTAATTTCTACAGAAGTATTTAACTTTCAGTGAAAAGGTGTTTGTTTGCGTTTTTGAAATTATTTTTTCCTGGCAAGTAGAGCCACTGCTTTTACCATCTTACCATCAATGCATAATATAGTATGTAAAGATTCTGTTTCACGTGTTTCAAAGACTATATTCTAGTGCATTTCCCCGAGTCATTTATGCTATGCATTATATTGCTCAATAACACCTTCAATTTCCCCCTATAGGGCTCTCACTGATTCTGAAACCTAGACTAAGAAAAATGGAAGGGCCCACAAAATACGTATGATACCTTTTAAAAGAGCAACAAAAGAGTTTAATCTTGCAATGGAAAACCATTAACTCCGTAGCCGTAATTTTAGAAATATTATAGATTTTGTTACTGCTTGACATTTATTCCATTTCACCGTTTTATGAATTGGTCTTTGCATGTATGTAGTGGTTATCCCATTAAGTATGTTTGTGCTTCGCTGAAAATACACTGAAATTTCTATTTAAAAGTATGTGAATAAGGAATGTAGAAAGTGTATGAATGGATGTCAAATGCATTCTTAGCTCCTTCTGTAATTCTCTTCTTGGCATCCTTTTCTCTCTTCCTTTTCTCTTTCTGTCTACAAAGGTTTTGAAGCAGTATCTTAACAAACTTGTCATTATTACCTTGGCTATTAATTATTCATGCCATTTTCCCTACACTACTCTAGAGTACTGATTTCAGACATAGGAGAATCAAAAATAGATAGAAGTGTAAAAAAAAAATGATGGTCAATAAAGTCAATTCCCTTTAAGTCAAGAAGAAGCTGACATTGGGTTAACAGCAAAATAAAGTTCTATTTGTAAGTTTTCCATGTGAATAAATATATTAAAAGGAAATGTAAGTCTCTATTGAGAGGAAAAAAATAGTTTCTTAAAAGTAATTCAGAAATTTCATATCTGATTAAATTATTTTTAATCACTGTATTTTTCATTAGTAAAAAAGATTAAAAATGAATTATGTAAAAACATTACCATAAAAATGAAAACCAGTTTCCTGAGACAAAATCAGAAGATGAAGGGTCTAAAAGTTGAAAAATGTGACATATTTTAGTTATTAAATAGAAATAACATGTTGAAAGCAATTAATTAGCAAATGTAATGATATTGCAGTAAGTTATGGTAAAAAGAATGAAGCCAAAATCTAATTATTTAGCTGGTCAGCAAGCCATAGTTATTGATTTAAGCATCTGTGTGTATAGTTGATTTTACTAAGTGCCAAGTAAAATAGTAAAGCTTAGAAAAAAATAATCCTCACAAAGATAAAATCCATTAAATATTTGATTTTAATATGTAAGCATAATGAAGAAGTGGGGCTTATATAGGATAAGGAGAAGGCTGCTGTTGCGTCACATCTTGCTATATATCTTTGTTGCTTGCCATGTAGTACACTTTGACTGCAATATCCTAATAGGTCAGGAGCGTGGTCTTGGTGTCAGACTAACTTGGAATCAAATCTTGGTTTTGCCAATCACTAGCAATGTGCCTGGACATCTTTCCACATCTCTGCCGCTTTGTTTACTTTTTTGAACTATAGGGATGTTAACATTAAGTTATTAAGTATGCAATGTCCGATTTCCTTAACTACTAAGTCTGGCAGTTAATATCTGTGACATTTCGCTTTGACACTTCTTGATTTATTTTTATTGTAAAGGTACATCCTAATTTTTTCAAATGCATGTTTTGACTTGTGATTATCTTTCAAATTTTTTAGAACAATTTTTGTACAACCATAGGTAATTCAAAAATTTGTATTATTTTGAAATATGAGTTCCATCATAAAACCTATACAACACAGGCAGCTCAAAATATCAACCAAATGTTTGGAAAGGATATGGCTAATGAACACACTATGTCAATGGTTTAAAAAGTCCTGTTTTGGTAATTTTAATCTTAAAAATTAGCCATTTTGGACCACCTAAGACCAAGGTGGATAATGATAAACTAAAAACTATAGTGAAAGTGAATTCATCTCAACCTACACATAAATTAACAACAAGGTTTGATGTTACTATTCCAACAACGTTAGACCCATTTAAAACAAATTGACAAGGTAAAGAAACTAGAATAGATGGGTACTAAATAAATTAAATAAATGTCAAAGAAAAATCATCTCAAAGCTTGCCTTTCTTTGCTGTCACAACATAAAGGCATTTCTACCCTGTGTTGTTACATGTGGTAATAGATTCTTTTTGATAATCACAAGCATTCAGCACAATGACTGGATAAAGATAAAGTGCTGAAACACAGCCGAAAACGAAATATTCATCAGAGAAAAGCTAATTGTGTCTGTTTGGTGGTCTAGTGCCGGTACTATCCACTACACTTTCATAAAACCTAGTCAATCTATTGCAGTGAATGTCTACTGCAACCAGATGGATGAAATGATGAGGATGCTTGTGATTAAACAGTTGACGATTGCTCAGTAGAGACAGGCCAATCCTCCTGCAAGACAACACTCAACCACGTGTCATACAAACAACGCTGCTCAAATTACAGAGACCGGGCTTGCAAACTCTCTGTCATCCACCGTATTCACCAGACCTTTCACCAATAGACTACCTCACTTCTTCCAGGCTTTGGACCACTTCTTATAAGAAAAAATATTTAATTCTCAACAAGCTGTGGAAAGCGCCCTTCACAATTTCATCACCACTTGTTCTCCAGGCTTCTTTGCTGCTGGCATAAACAAGCTACCCTTAAGATGGCAAAACTGTGTTGATAGTTTAGGCACATACTTTTATTAGTTGTACTGCTTCTTGTTTGTGATATAATAAACTAAACTTTTGATTTGGAATCAGACATTTCATAATTAATGACCTAATACATGGCTGAGCTGTTGAGGTGATATTCGTAAAGCATTTAGCAGTATACCTAGTGCTGAGTGGTACTCAAGAGATGGTAGCTCTGTTTAGGTTTAATAAAGAATCTGATCTTGATGACATGATCTATGCCTTATTCATCTTCATGATTTAATTATTTGGCACTTAGCAGATACTGAAATGAATATATATTGAATTCTGACCCATTTTGTTTTCTACACCCAAGTGTATCATTTCATATGGCATTCTTATGTTTTAATCATCTTTCTCTTTTTTGCATTCTTTCTTTTTTAAAATGATTAATTAGGCAGGAACTTTAAACAATTCTTTTCCTCTCCAAATTTATTTTTATTAACATTATATATATTGCATACTCCTTACCCACTTTTATAAACAGCTTAAAACAGGTGCAAAATGTAATTTATTTTGAGCTGTTAAATGTGTGTAATTAAGTATATGCTTCCTTAAAAATTGCAATATTTATTTTCAGTAGTTCTAATCATATGTGCTGCATAATGAAACAAGATAGAGCAAATCATTTAGTGAATCCAGATTATCAATACTAACTACAAAACTCTACTGTTCTGATTTGGCAGTTAAGTTATATTTAATGACAGGTTTTTTTATTATATGAAATCACTAGTTCAATCAAGCCCTTGATAGGTTAAATTATAATATTTTCATTTCGAGAGATTTGCCAAATTTCTCTGTGCCTCATATGTCTGCATAGATTTATAGCCCTCCTGTCATTTTCTTTTCCTAGCAGAAACTGGATGGGAACTATCATGAGTAAATTTGGCATATACTGAATAAAGGAAAGGACTTCATTCGGTCAACCATTATACAGTAGAAGTGTTTCTCAACCTATTTCTCTTCAGCATCTTAAAACTTCTTCTGGATCCTACTCGTACGTCATTGAACTGTCTAGTTTTACCCCTTTCTAGCTGCCATGTTTTTGCACAGTAACTTAATTACTGTAATATTTTTTTCTATGAGATTATGTGAGGAGATGGCTTCCATTTTTAATGTGAAAAATTATTTCCAATCATGAAGCATCAGGATATTAAACCTACAGATTTCTATTTCATGCCTCCAAAATGTCAGATATTTTATTGTTTTTTTCCTCCAGGAAGCTACCATGACACCAAGTGTGGTTTTGTTGTCACATGTATGTACTCTTGTCACCTCATGAACCTCTCCTCTCAAAGCACTCATCACACCAGGTTCCGATTCCATATTGATTTGTCTCTGCCCTACACTGGTCTGTAAGTGACATATGAGGGAAGAATCATCTTGTTTTTTGTATTCTCAGTGCCCACCAGAGTGCCTGGGCCTCAAAAAAGTAGTATTTTAATGATTTAGTAAAGCATGAATTACATTACCTCTGTTCAATGGAGATGAAGGTTTGTTAATTCAACTGAATCCTTTTCTTTAAGTTCTAATTTTTGTGATTACCATGAGTAATCTGCAATATATTCTTCTAAACACACTCTTTTCTATTTTTCTCATATTATTTTCTTCTTCTAAATATGTAATTTACATAATAAAACATTTCAGAGTAGACATACCATAGTCTCACAACAACTGCAAGGAAGAGTATCTGAGACATGAGTGTTGTTATGGAATGAGTAAAGGAGGATTTAAAGATCAGAGGTCCGACAAGGTGTGTTCATAGAAACTCAATAAATATATGTTGATTACTCTATTTGTATTGTATGGTCATCTCAGTTCCTCCACTGAAGTACCTACCTCCAGTGCTTCTCATTGCCTTCAACATGAAGGTAGAATCCCAAAATTAGTTATATAGGTTCTCCATGGTGTAGTCCCAAAATGCTTCTGGTCTCTGAATGTACTTTACGCATTCTCACTTGGAATTTTTCATTAACTGCCTTAATTCTAAATTTTTATCAGTGGTTACTGCTCTTTTACATATCGACTGCTCTTCAACTAGATTATAGGGTCCTTAACAGAAAGTGCCTTTTTTTTTTAATATTTCTCATTGCATTGTCAAAAATATGCATTGTAAATGTTAATGATTGAATTTTGCATGGCGCCACGTTTCCAACGATTAAAATGTAAGAGTAAAATGCAGGAAGATTTATTCCTTTATGTGAGCATAAGGATGATACAGTTACTATCTGAATATACAACTTAACTTCTCTAAGTGGTTCTACTTAAAATTTTACTCTCTAGTCTCTGGGCCTTTGGATATATAATATTTAACAGCATGGCCTCATAGTTGCTTGTTAAAGGGTTGCTCTGGGATTATTTTTCAGGTATTCATGGTTCTCTCCTCAACTGGTGAAAGGAGAGAAAGAGAAAGAATGTAAAGAATGCTACACTGGTAATTAAGACACTCAAGTTTGATGTCTAACCTTGTACAAACTGCTGTTTTTGGTGCCCTTTATGATCCCTCTCTATCCTCCCACATAATCCTACTGTCCTGCTTGTTGGCAAAGGAAATTTACATAAAACTGCTTCCATCTGCCACCCCTGTGATGAGTGGGAAGTACTTGCTGCTGGAGCATAAGACTTGGGGGAACTGCCTTGCTTGCCCATCACTGTGGCTGTAAGGCCACAGATAAATAACTCACCCTATCTGTGTATCAGTTTCCTCAATAGTAATTTGATCTAACTTGGGTTGGATGATCTCTAAAGTCCCCTTTTATGCTCAAATCTCTGTATTTCAAGATTCATAAGGAATGAGAAAAGTACTCAGAAGGAGTAGATACTATTTAAAAACCATAGGTTTCAGTTTCTACTCCTCACTATTGGGCAGGACAGTTGCTTTTGTACCCTTCCCTAAATTGGCACTCACCGTTAAACCCAGTCAGTCTGTGGGAGCACAGTCAAAAGGTCACTCAACTAAGTGGTAGATGCTTGTGTGGTCCTCATGACATAGTGGTGGAAAGGTCAATATTTCCCATAATTGGATCAGGTATCCCCAGTGGTACTCAAAAAGATTAAGGTGGTACACTGGTATATCCTTAAATAGCATTGAGTCAATTGTGAAAATGTTCTCAAATTTCTTATGTCCCTTGTATGTCAATGAGAATGTCTCAACTTCATATTACCATGACTTAAATACTCCTCTAGCACCTGCTACTCCTCCTTTCTAATACAAAGAGACGAGGAGACTCCAAATCTAAAAACACATAGCAGCTAGAATTTAATAGTCTTATCTATATTTTTGTTGACTCTATTTTTATGATGACCTTCTATTTTCGGCATGTGAAATTGATTTTCCACTTACAGCAGTGATGACATTTTTGTTTTTAAAATACATTGTTTTTTTAAAATAAGTTTTCAGTTTTTTTAAAAAAAATTTAAATAAGTTATAAAAAGTGAGTCAATTTAAAGAAAGTATTATACAATATATTGCACAAGTGATAACTGTCCCCAAATCATAAAAGTAGTATGACAAGCTTGGGAAGACATGGAGTCTCAGGAAGGGTCCAGCAAGAAACCAATGGCATGGTCAATGGGTTTAACCAAAGGGAGTTTAGTGAAGGGACAGCGTACAAGGTGTGGGCAGGGCTAAGGGAACCAGCAGGGGATGGGATAATGGGAAGCTGTTAGCACTTCTGGTCTCCAGAGGTGTGTATGGAGGGGATGCTGACACAGGAGTAGGAGGGTAGCAGGTGGGGGCCACAGGACAGGAGCTTTAATTCTGCAGTGCGGCTGCTGCTAGCAACTTGAGACTGTCAAAGAGGAATGGGTTGAGGGATACATACCGGACCTCTCTCTCCTCCTGCCTTGTGATCCTCTAATATGCTACTAATGCCTCCATTGGCTGAATTCAACTGGAAATCAGAGGACAAGGAGCCCCAGTGATGGAGTCCATAGAAGTGCAGACTCCATGGGACACAAAGCAGGGCAGAGAGGGAAGAGAGTAGATTGGGACCAGCAAGAAGGGTCAAAAAGAGACTATCCAGTTCATGGGAGATATAAATTCTCCACCAAACCTATCACTATGATTTCAGTTATGCCGGTATGCATACATAGCATTAGCTCAATACTTGCATCTATACAAGGATGATGTTCAAAGGAACTAATGACCAACACAGCCTGGGATCTGACCAGTAGGAGCAGATGCCATAAGCCTCCCGCTGACCAGGCTTTAATCCTAGTTTCTGGCTTGGGGAAGTGGGAAGAGGCTCACTAGGGAGAGACTAGAGTAGGCAGAGGCAGGCTGAGGGGCGCTTGGTTAGTTCAGATCTAGCAGTATTTTAATATTTTAAAGGCCATAGAACCTACTTGTGTGTGCGAGCTGAGACCAACCCTGCTTATATCTGAGAAGGGAGAGCAGAACTTGTCCCCTGATTTTCATGAGATAATTGGTTGCTGTGGCTCTTTTCTTCTACGTGACCTGCAAAGAGCAGCACAGAAAATAAAACTCCTGTTTTATTACCGAGACTCAGTGCCTTTTTAAAGATAATTGGACCTTGTCTTGGGCTTTCATTTGTGAACTTAACTCACTTTAGTAGCTTTTACATTTTTAAAAAGGAGCTATCATTTTTTTGTATATATCCTAATGCACCTACTACAATTCTTTAAACATGGTAGATGCTCAATAAATATTTTCTGGAGGGAATTTCATTGGTATCCGTTCTGGTCACTCTGAAAGGAAGAGCTAACTGAACTTCCAGAGAGGTTTCAATTCCAAACATGGGGTTCAGTGGTGTGGTTTATGTATTTTATTCTTTATTACTAGAGCCAATGCTCCTCAGTTCAACAGAGCTGTCACTGGGTCTCTACATTCGTTCTCTTTACCTTTATTCTGGTTTTGAAAATTCATTTTATGAAGCTACATATATGGATATAAAATTTATTGAGTTTAAAGTTCAAAACTCATATTAAGATCACATTAATATCATTTACAGTAATAATGATTTCCTGAAATTTTTGTATTTTCTTAAGTTACTTTTGTGTTTTCTTAAATTACTATAATTTGAAAATTATGAAAAGTCAGTGTATTTTTTGGTATAATCATCTAACAACTTAAGTACTATTAGAGATGATTTGGGCAACTGTGCGGGAAATAGTTACTGAATACTTCAGACAAAGCTAGATGGACAAGAAATTTAATTTAAAAATGTTAGCATTATTAGATTCAAGGTATAGTTGCCATGATTTTGGTATTCATTTTATTTTCATCTTCACATTTTCTTTATATGTTGTTTTTTGGTCTCTGTTCCCATTTATAGTTAGGTATTATTTTATATTTTTACCTGCATACCATGTTAAAGTGGATTACTTTTCATTAAAACAGCACGTACTTTGTTACATTATCACTTAAAATGAAGGTACTAATGAATTAGAATTTTTACTTTTAAAATATGATTGCATTGTTAAAAGGATTCTCCTTTGCCATAACTATATTTTTGCTCAGAACATTGCAGGTTTTTTTAATATGAAAATGATGGCATAAAATTGTGGAAACTAGCTGCACTTACTCAAGTACAAGTATAGCTCTGTATCTTCTTGCATTGTAAAAATTTTAATCACTGGTTAATCATTTAATTATGACCTTTTTGTACTCCATTTTTAAAAGAAACAAGACCAAGTTTTAGCAGGCTTGAAGCTGGGGAAAAACAAAAGTCATCTTCAAAACAATCTAAATTCAACCCAAAACATGAATATGTATTACCCTAAGATATTTAATTTTTTTCTGCTGTATCTTGTCTTTACAAAAATTATAATTTAGAAATAAATGAGTTAAGTTTTTTGTATTGAGAATACTAAAACAATTATAAACTGCTGTTTGATTTCATTCTTATTAATAACATTAATAACGCCAAAGAAAATTTTATATGAAATGTTCTTTATTGTTTATAGTACTTTATTTATTTATTGATAACTAATGCTGATTTTCTTTATAATGAAGCCACAATAGATATCAAAATGATTGATCATGGACATTTAGCAGTATAATGACAAACCTATAATTAGATATCTGATAAGGACATCCCTTTATGAGGATTTGAATGTGAAATAGAGGGCTTTGCTCATTTTTCTCTCTCTGTGTGTTGGTGTTTTCCAGGTGATGATGAAAGAATCCAAGAGACGGCAGAATCAGATGGGGACACGCAGTCAGAGAAACCAGGGCAACCTGGAGCTGAGACAGATGACTGGGATGGACCAGGTAGGACAGAAAATTTAAAATTCAACCATTTGTTGCTAGTGTTAGGAATTCACATTTCTTTTCTCTTGAAACAGAGTTAACTTGCAAAAAAAAAAAAAAAAAGATTTTTTTTTTGTGTTGGTTATAGGAGAATTTAAATGAATATCAATCATTATTTTAAAAATATTTTAATATTTTTGTTGAATAAAATACCTGTGCTTGAAGCTGCCATTATTTTTGTCTTTCATATTCATATAAAATTAGTCAATTCTACTTGCTTTTTCTTTGAACAGAGAATCTTTAAGCTACATCCAAATTCAAGTTGGGCACAATTTGAAAGCTCAAAGACAAGTAAGGAAATATTAATCATAATACTTCAAAGAACTATCACTTTTAGTTTAGTCATGTTGTAAGTCATAGATTGAACCTCAGTATGTATTTAGAAATAGAAAACACAAAACATGCTCCCCTTTTGATTCACTGTTTTGGCAACATTTTCATTTTTATGAATAAAATTAAATTTGATATTAAAGATCCTGACATTTATTCATTTCAAGAAAAACACTGATCAAAATACTCAAACACTAGTATAATTTATAATTTTATGTAAATACATAATGTTCATAAGTACTCTGTGGAAAAAAACATCTTTGTATTTGTTGCCAAGTAATTTACAATTGATGGTACATTAATAAATGGAGACTATTATGTCGTAAGGTTTAAGGATATAAGTGAGTTTTGAAATAGTTTCGGCCATAATTTTCAAAGCAGTAACATTTTTCATTAAGAAAGATCCCTATATTTCAATCACATTTTCACCCTTGCATGACTTTGCAAATTGCTGTCTGCTGTGCGTGAAGAAGAGAGGAACTCCAGCAGTAATTTTCTGAAACCAGCAGCTGGAAAATATAATGCAAACAAAAATGAAGATACAGTATATCTGATTATTATGATGTCATTTCTAATGTTATTCATGATACACACAAATGTTTGCATTCTGTATACTATAGCATAATGCTATACAAGATTTTAGATCAAAATGTATTATATTTAAAGTAACCATGTTACCACATTTTAAGACTTTGAAAGAAAATACAGACTTCTGGCATTCTCACCTATTGCATAATGCTTCTGTCTTCCCAATGTAAGGAAGAATTTCCTTGACTTAAAAAATTTAGGAAAGAAATCTTCGAGAAATATTAGCTTTGTCATGGGGGTTGAACTTAAAAAGAGTGGGTGAACTTTATATCTGACATTTATTTACTCATGGAATTAAGTATGTATATGCTATTTAAAAGATTTTTTACATTTTAAATTAGATATAATGGCCTTTTAGATATGCCTGCTTACAAAGAGGTACAATCTATTAGTAACTTGCTCTCATGATGGGGCATTTTGGGGGTAGGTTTCCCCTTTCTTTATACCTGACGCCTACAGCTTCCCCAATTACTTAGGAGTAAGTAAGCAGATTTAGGGCATGATGAATTGCTAAACACATGCTGCACACCCAATGACACCTTTTCCATAGTTTTCCAAAAATAAAGTTGTATTATTGGCTAAAAACAAAAAATGATGGAGGGAGAGGGTGAGCAAGGTAAAGAATGATTCAGCCATTCAAGATGAGACTTTTTTTTTTTCAATTTTCACTGAAATTTATTTTAGGTATTTGATTTTACTTAATTTTGTTTAGTTGATACTTGTGAGAATCTTTACACTCTTTTCTGGGGCATATGAGGATGTGTATGTCCAAACCTTAGGGGAAAATGTATGTCCCTAAGCAGTTATGCCTACAAGAAAATTTTTTCTTTGTGTGCTATAAAATCAATAACACATTCGTCCCTAGAGGTACTTACCAAAAAATGGGTTTTGTTATTATGAAACCCCTTGAGTTAAGGTTGATTCATAACAAAAGAATACGTCTTAAATATTTATTACTTTTCAAGGTAGAATATTCCTGGTTTCCTTCAATCGAGAGATACAGGAGAAAGTAGGGGGCCATTTTTATATTTTTGCTAATGCGAGAGTAGCAATTATTTCAATATTATTTCTCAAATTTTTGTTATTCACACAACAGTATTGGCGCTTTCCAACTGTATGAAGGAGAGAAAATTATCCAGCTTTTAGTGACATTTCAAAGCATGATAGAAGATGGGCTCTGGATTCTGTGGATAGAGATTCACATTCTGGATTTGACACTCATTAGCTGGGAGAGTTGGCAGATTGCTTAATCTTTCTGTGGCTATATTTGCATTTGTAAATTATAGAAAATAATATTAAAAATTCTTAGAGAGTTAAATCAGATCATACACATAAAATGCTAATGATCATTGTTATGCCTTAGGAATTGTTAAATCTTAAAACAGAACCTTTAAAAATTCTTCCCAAGAGTTTTTAATGCCCAGTAGTATATCTGACACAAGAAAGAGTAATACTAACTTAATTTGAGTTTTTGTAATACTAATTTAGTTTTGATTTTAGCCACAAATTATTGGTTAAGATACGAAGTCTTGAGCCAGGTGTGATTTCAAGGTCTCTTAATTTTAAGGCCCTCCCACTCAGTTCTGACAGTACCCCAAGAGAGACAGTTTTCTCTAAAAATAGAACAGAATCAAAGGACTAGGAAATTATCTAAAGAATTTGAGGCATAGAGTTGACATCGTTTCAGATGGATCAGGATTTATCTTATTTTTAAAGAGTTTGATGGAAGACAACTCCACAACCTTTCCTAATGGTTCAACTCAATAATGAATCAACTCCTGTCTGAAGTGTTCTATTTTTATCAAATGCAAATTCCACAGTGTAAAAATGTTTTTTTCTTATTTGTTGTTCAACTAAAAGGTCCACCTAGCAATCACAATTGCTCACACCTCTGTTAACTCTTATGATTAGGTTGTGGAACCTAAACAATCTTTAGAAAAATTATCTTACATGTAAACATTTCTATGGTGTAATTCTTTAATGTTTAAATATTTGTGATTCTTATTTAAATATTCCTTCAAGTTCCTATGACTCTTCCACAATCTGAATAGACAACTAGATGCACACTGAACCAGTAAGGTTCAGGCCGATACAAAAGTCATTACGTCATTATTTCAGTATTTCACGCATCTATTTTTAAATTTCATTGTTCTTTCTTGCTTTTAAAAAAAATTACCCTGATACTTCCTTGCTTGGAATATAATTCAAATAGTACTTGATTTTCACTATTCTGCCTTCTTGTCTGTATTTGCCTATATTTTACATATATCATTTATCTTATTTTTAAGTAAACATCTCATTTCCTTATATCACCCTCACAAGTTCTTTGGTTTACTAATATTCTAATGCATTTAATATTCAATAAATATTTACCAAGCATTTATTGTTCACTAATAATTGTGAAAAGTTCTAAGGAGAAGTCTAAAGGTATAGCATGATGCTGTCCACACTCTCCTCTTTTGGTGCCATTTCTCTCCTTTAGCCTTCATTAATTATTCATGTATTGTATTTGGGTCACTGATGCAGTAAGTAAGCATCTCTTAGACTAGAATGTAGAACATCGTGGAAACTATAAAGGAAAGTGTACACAGTTTAGAGTCAGACAGATCTGTGTTTACTCTCACAGGCTCACCCTTATGGCCTTGTTATTTCTGGCATGTTAAACAGCCAATCCTCAGTTTCCTTTTCTTCAAAATGGGAATAATAATAACTACCTTAAAACACTGTTTATAAGGATGAGATTTGAAAGAGATGATGTTTACAATGTATCTAGTGTAGAGCTTGGGAGAGAGTGTGGCTTATTAAATGACAGTGGCTTTCCCTTACCCTAGGACTGAACTTCGTTAAACACTTTTCACTCTGTTCTCTCAGACTGCCTAACAGTTGGAATATTGACCTTATTTTGAAAATAGTGTTTACATCCCTGGCTCTCTCTTCTAAGAAAATCTTTAGAACCACATTCTGTGACCACAATATGGAGTGCTGACTTATGTACTTAGATTTAGGAGGAGACTTGGGGTAGAGAATTTAGACAAATCTTTTTTTTAAATTTTTTTTATTTCAGCATATTACAGGGGTACAAATGTTTAGGTTACGTATATTGTCCTTGCCCCACCAAGTCAGAGCTTCAAGCGTGTCCATCCCCCAGACTGTGCACACATCACCCATTAGGTGTGTATATACCCATCCCTTCCTCCCCCCCCCACCTGCCCGACACCCGATGAATGTTATTACTGTATGTGCACTTAGGTGTTGATCAGTTAATACTAATTTGATGGTGAAGATAAATCTGTATAAATCTATCATCTACCTCCATAAAATAATGACTTTGAAAATCACATCTTACCTAAATTTTAAGTATGCTAATTTTCTGAATCACGTATTAAAACGTAGTTACTTCTTTTTACAATTGGGAATAGTGAATAATTTGATTTCTCTGATACGATATTTAATGAATCTAGGTGTTGCCATCAGGCTTACAACAGGTATAATTGAAATGTCTAGGATCTCTAAGAAAGGAAAATATACTGTTACTCAAATGTACAAATAGATACATAATCCCCCAATTAATGTATATTAATGCAAACATACACAGATATAAAATTATGAATGCCGGGCATGTGCTTGTAGGCCCAACTACTGGTGAGGCTGAGGCAGGACAATCGCTTGAGCCCAGGAGTAGCGCACTATGCTGACTGGGTGTTCATACTAAGTTCAGCAACAGTGTGGTGACCTCCTGTGAGCAGGGGACCACCAGGTTGCCTCAGGAGAGAAGAAACAGCCCAGGTAGGTAATGGAGCAGGTCAGCTCCCCTGCTGATCAGAAGTGGGATCACACCTGTGAATAGCTACTACATTCCAGCCTGGGCAACATAGCAAGACCCTGCCTCTTAAAAAAGTTTTTTAAGCAAGCAGTTATTTATATTCTTTGACATAAAATTTTCAAGCATATACTTTTATTTAAGTAGATTTTAATATTTATATGTTAAGCCTTGAGCCATTCAGTAAAAACAAAGTAGAAAATCAAACATTGTCTTAATGATTTGATGAATGAATAGAATGACATTAGGAACCTTTTTTGCATTATGTATTATAGAACATTAAAATTTTCAGCTACACTGATAAATGGAAATCAAAGTATCCATCAGAGGTAAATTATTTTGGGGTAGTATGAAGAGTGGAGAAGACCAAAAACATTTCCTCTGTTTGTATCTTTGCTTTGCCACTTATTTATTATGTTACTTTGAATAAGCTATTAATACTCCAAGGCCTTAGTTTCCCTGTTTACAAAATTGGACTAATAATAGTAACTGCCTCATTATTGAGATATTACAAGTAAAGCATGGAGCTCAATAAGTCATTCTTAATATTACTTTTATTATCCGTGTGGCAATTGTGTCATAGTCATCATCACACAGCCTTACATGTGATAAGTCCTCGTTAAACATTAGTACAGTGAGTTAATTTTACAAAATTATTTTGCTATGTAAAAATAATCATAAGATTGTGTTTACTGTGTTCTATTCCACCTGATGTAAAACATGAGTCAATTAAAGAACTTTTAATGGAAATACATTTTCAAGAATAAATGTTGAAGATAAAATCAGACCTGTGTACTTGTTGCATCTGGACTAAAAATTGGTCAAGAAATCTGTAAATGAGTTGCTTCATGCCATTGTTGTTCAACATTATGGATACATGTAGATGATAGGCCTAAGTTCTGCTTTGTGCCTTAAATTAAACTGGGAAGATGGGGAGTGTTTTGCATAAAGTGGAATGGTAACTAGAAGACCACCATGCAATAGGAGCACACATTTAATGATAGGTTTTTTTTCCTCCCCTCTTTACTAGTCCAAAGAAGGGTTTGAAGATTACAGTTCTGATTTCATTTCTTTTTTGATTGGGAAAATGTGGTAGATATAAGATCTGGGAAATGCCATTTGAAGTAAATTAACAGAAACCTATGAAACATAGTTAACCATAGATATAGTCTGACAGTAAGAAGAATATTGTGAGAAGTGGAGGAAACCCTAGAATGACTGTGTATTACTCTGACACTGAATTGGTATTATCTCTGCTATCAGATAATGCAGTTATCATTAATTTTCACATTTGCATTTCAATCTTTGGAAGGAAATGACTCTTGCCGGATGAAGATAAGAGCTCTGTACCACTATAATGAACCATCATTTTATCTCAATGCTTTGTGTCCATATGAAAATGAGGCAGAGAGGAGTGTATGTGTGTGTGTATGTGTGTGTGTGCATGTGTGCGTATGTTGGGGGCTCAGAAAAATATTATAACAAATTGTCAAAAATTGCTGCAGACTTTTGAGCACTTTATGAAACAAGAGGGGGTAAAAATAAATCTTCTGTAGTGTAGTTAAGTGGATATCGGATTAAAAGATGAAAGCCTTACTCTTTGTAGAACAGAATGTCACATGAACATGGTAAGAAAAAGTTCTCCTTATTTTATTTCCTTACTCTGGTTTGCACTCTCGTATAGAATTAGGACATACATAAATACAACTAAAAGAAAAAAAAAAAGGCAGGTTGTTTGGAAAGACAGTTGACTTCTTTGTGTTGTAAAGAACTGCATAAAGTATATCACTTTATTATTACTATTTTTATTTATACTTCTTCAGCTGTATAACAATGAGAATTAAGTATATTTAGACAATGGCTTGTTTTAGAGTTTGCAAACAGTTTGTTTACACAAGTTTAATTGAGAAATTTAGTTAAAGTAGAATGAATTTGAGATTAATTTTCTTTGGGCTTTTCCTTGCAATGACCTTTTCATCAAACACACTACTGAAAAATGGATACCATGTCAAATTTTATAAATATATTATGGTCCCCAAAATATATAACACATTCTTTTCAGCCCTACACCCTGCCCCCATGGCAAGCTTCCTTAACTAAACTACCATTTCCATTCCTCCTTAAAACATAGTGATTGAGGATGGTATGGGTTGAGTTCTGTGCCCTCCAAATTCTTATGTTGAAGTCCTAACCTCTAATTCCTCAGGATGTATTGTTCTTTGGAAATAGAATTGTTGAAGATATAATTGGTTAAGATTAGGCCATACTGAAGTAGGGTGGGCCCCTAATCCAATATGACCGGTGTTCTTTGGGAGACACAAGGGAATATGCCATGTGGACACAAAGACAGAGATCAGGGTAACACTTCTACATGCCAAGGAAAGCCGAAGTTTGCCAGTAAACCACCAGAACTTAGAAGAGAGGATAAGACAGATTCTTCCTCCCCAACCTCAGAAGGAACCAACCCTGCTGACACCTTGATCTTGAACCTTTATCCTCCAGAACTGTGAGACAATGTATTTCTGTTATTTAACCACCCAGTTTGTGGTACTTACTATGGCAGCCCTTGCAAACTACTATAGGAGCCCCAAGTTAGAAAGGAATCACATGGGTAGTCACTTGTATGCTTGCCAGGTGTACTTCTTACTGTAATTGTCAATTGATTTTAGATATCATCTAAATAAATGAAATATGTTCACAAAAAAGATATATTGTTTCCATGGAGACTGTGTTGACACCTTCAAAAGACTGGATAAAGGAAAATCATTAAAAATATTAGATCATTAGATATGGGCAAAAAAATTTTCATAATTTTTTTAAAATAATTTTTTAATAATTTTAATTAAAAATATAACAAAATTGAAAGAAACTTCACTTAGCTTTGTGAGAACATTTACACTCTCACTCCATTCAAATGAAACAAATTTGAAATCCTAGATGAAGCGTTTGAATGTTGTTTATGTAAATAGAACACCAATCTGTTGTTTTATATACAAATAAAAGATCTAGACCCTGTATCAAAGTTTGATGCTTTTGTATATTATAAATTAAAATATAATGTTTATAATGCTATTTTAAAAAATAATTCCATAGTTTGGCTATTTTGATAGCCAACCAAATAAAATAACTAACCATCTCTGTTGTGTCCAGTACTAGAGCTTTTACTGTGCTCTTTCCCACTGAGATGTAATTCAGCTTTGAATTTTTCTCAGTAGGGCACTTCAGGAAGACACTTCTAGTCAATAGGAGTCGGCATATAGGAAACATCTTTGCCATCCCTTTTATAACCTCTTTCATTAAAATGTATGCATTACATATTTATTTTGACATACGATTATTGGCATTGATTGTTTTCTTTTACTCGGTGTTGTGCCCTGAAAATATACATAAAAATGTGATTGACTCTCGTATCTGAAAAGCTGAAAGAAAGAACAACCAAATCTTGTAATTATTTGTGTTTATTTTGTCTGGTTCAAAAAAGGATTTAAGTGGGCTCAGAATAAGTAAAGATCAACACGAAGACATGCATTAGAAATTGTTTTGTTTTATTCTGTTTTTAAGAGACAAGGTCGAGCTCTGTCACCCAGGCTGGAGTGCAATGGTACGATCATAGATCACTGTAACTGTGAACTCTTGGGCTTAAGTGATTTTCTGCCTCAGCCTCCCAAACAGCTGGGACTACAGGTGTACAGGTGTACACCACTATTCGAGGCTAATTTTTAAATTTTTTTTGGTAGAGACAGGATCTCACAATGTTGCCCAGGCTGGTCTCTAACTCCTGTCCTCAAGCAATCTTCCTGCCTTGGACTCTCAGAACACTGGGGCTACAGGGATGGGTCCCCATGCCCAATCTAGAACCAGTTTAAAAACACAGGAATTAAAAATAGGTACATAGTGATATATACACTTGATATTAATGTGTCACAAATTTGGAATTAAATCACTAGAAGACTATTTATGAGGGCAATATTGATTGGGTACACAAGATAAATTAGTTAGTTGGGGCAAACATTTATGTTTTTAACTACATATTGAGTATCGACCATAAGCCACCTATGGCTGGGGCCTAGGATACATAGCTGTAAATAAAATGAGTGGTCTCCACTTCAGAGAGTTTATGCTCTACCAGAAAGTGAAAATTGTAATAATAATGCTTTTTTTTTTTTTTTTGAGTGCTTACTGCGTATGTGATGGTGGTTCTATAGAAGTAACATAGATGATATCGTAAAACCATATTATCTGTGGTGGGACTAGCCTAGTCTGGAGGAAAATAATGACTTCTATGACGAACAATCATTTTTAACTTAATTTGTTTTTATTTTTATACTTTAGTATGCAATGTTTCAAACATACATAAGATGACGAGTTTAATGAATCTCTATGTAGCCACTACCCAACTTCAAAAGTTATCAACTTTCTGCCAATCTGACTTAATCAATTACCTCTAAAACTTTTTCTTGAATATTTTATAGCAAATCCTGGAAATTATGTCATTTCCCTCATAAGTGCTTTGGTATGTCTAATAAATGAAGACTTTTGTTTTGGGTATTATTTTTTTTTTAGGCAGGGTCTCACTCTATTGCCAAGGGTGGAGTGCAGTGATGTCATCATAGCTCACTGCAACCTCAAAGTCCTGGGCTCAGGTGATCCTCAAGCCTCTGTCAGCCTCCGGTAGCGATGGGGTCTCGCTCTTGCTGAGGCTGAGGACTTTTGTTTTAAAAATAACCACAATGCCATTATAACACATAAAAATATTCTTAATATTGTCAAAAACTCAATTCATTTTCAAGTTTCCCCAGTTACCTGGAAAAAAATGTCTTTATGGTTAGTTTGTTGGAATTAGGATTCAACAAAGTTCCATATATTGGTTGACATGATTTTCAAGTCTTTTTGAATGGATAGCAGTCTTTTTCCCCAGCACTCACCCCCAACACACACTTATTTATTGAAACCAATTAATTAGTCCTGGAGTAATTTTCACATTCTAACTTTGGTAGATTACATCCTGGTAGTGTTGTGTAACGTGTTCTTCTATACCCTACGTTTCTTGTAAATTGGTAGTTAAATCTAGATCTTTGAGTAAATTTAGGTTTAATATTGTAGGCAACAATCCTTTATACACATTGCTGGATGCTTTCTGTTGCTTATGTAGGCACATAAAGACTGGATGTTCCACTTACAGTGATATCACAATGTGTTCAGCTTGATCCAGTCTTTGTAAAATTTCTGATCAACTTTTCACATAATAATTATTGCTGAAATCCACTTTATCTATAGGACTTGCAAAATAGTCATTTTCACATTTTAACATTTCTTATTTATCAGCTGAAATTATTACCTTATCAAAAACTTCCCCTTATCCACTATTTGGTTACCTGTAAATACTGTTCATAAAGAAAAGGGAGGATAATTGCTTAATTCTTTCTCATTATTTACCAATTTTCAGGATAGTGAATCAGTGTCCTCAACCTCCAGAAGTGACTCAGAACTCAAGGTGGTTTCTGAGACCTTTTGACATGAACAAAAAAAGACTTTGATAGCTCCTTTGCCTTCTGGCATGATGAAATGCCATAGGTTCATCTTGTTAGTTTTCTGCTCTAAACCTGGGGTCAGCCATTTCTCCAAGGGTCTCAGGTTCCTGTTACAGGTTGTGCATCTCAAATCTGAACATTTGAAGTCCAAAGTGCTCCAGAATCTGAAACTTTTTGAGTGCCAATGAGATTCTCAAAGGAAATGCTCATTGGAGCAGTTTGGATTGCAGATTTTGTGATTTGGCTTGCTCAACCAGTAATGCCAACATTCCAAAATTAAAAAAAAAAAAATTCAAAGTCTGAAATATTTCTGCTCCCAAGCATTTCAGATAAGGAATACTCAACTTCTATTTAGAGACTACAAATGAGGTAAAAGGAGTATGAAGAATTAATATTTGAGATTTGAAAGAGAAAACTGCATTATTAGTTGGAGAGACCATGGGATTGGGGGAAAGTAGAATAGGTATTAGAATAACCTAGGCAGAATATGCAGCATTTTCAAAACCCTCGTCATGAGAAGGAAGGTGAATTCAAGGCCACTGTGATTGGAGCTAAGAAAGCCAAACAAGAGAGTAGTGTAAGATGAAGTTGGTAAAGTACACAGGATTCAAATTCTTCAGGGCCTTGTAGTCTGCAGTACTGTTATTGGATTTAAATTCAAGACCAATGTGAAGACATGTTTTGCAGATAAGTCACACACTCATATTTGCATTGAGAATAAAAAAAGAACCCACTCTAACTGCTGTGTGGAGAATGGCTTAGAAGGACAATAGAAATGCAATGGTCTTATCAAGATGTTAAAGTGGCTCACACTTTATATATTTTAGGGTGTGATTATATGAGGCTTGCTTGACTTAGAATATTTTGATGCCATTCACTGAAGTAAGGCAGACTGAAGGAAAGGCACATTCAGGGGGCAAGACAATGAGTTGGATTTTTAATATGTTGAGTTTTCAATTTCCTTAAGATGTCCAAGTGGAGGTATTGAGTACAACATCTGTAAATTGGAGAGTCAGCAGTGTGTGTATGGCACTGGAATTCATGAGAGTAGATGAAATTGCCAAGGGTGGGAATATAAATAAGAGTGCTCCAGAACAAAGCTTAAAGAACTCCTATCTCTAGCAGAAGGATAGAGGAAGAGGAGTCATCAAGGAAGACTGATAAGCAGTGGCCATAGGAGATGGAGAAAACCAGGACAATGTGTAATTTTTTTTTTTTTAAGAAGAAGGGAGCTATGCCTGGGTTAAATGGTGCTGAGAGGTCAAGATTGAGATTTAAAGAGTTCCTTGAATTTAATAATGTGAAGACATTAGTGGTTTTAACTAGCATTCTTTCATGGAGCTCTGGTGGCGGAAACCGGACTATAATAGGTTGGAAAGACAGGGAACGGCAAGAGCATGAAATTAGCTATTGTAAACAACCATCCTTGATCAATAAACATTTAAAATAAATAAATTTTGTTGGTAAACGAATATATATAAACTATTTGAACCTCTCTGAAACTATCAGTTCATTGATACGATTATCATTACCATTAACTGCTTATTTCTGCCTAAGAATTTTCCAAACTTCTAAATTTGGAAGTATGCTTCCAGAGAAATTTGTATTTCTATATTAATCTATTCTGAATCTACTATCCATTAACTTTTCTAAATTATTTAAAAAATGTTTTCTTGTTGCCTGCCCCTAGCACATCTTCTGGCTTTCCATACTATTAATACATTTCTTTCATTTCTTTTAAATCTCATCATTTCAACCTTTGTTTCCCAATAACTTTGGTTTACCAAACAGTTCATGATTTTCTTGAGGTTTATCACTTTTAATGTAATTGATATGTTAAATTTGATAGTAATATAATTAATATATAATATACATTTGTACTATACATTGTATATGGACTAGAGGTGTGCTTTCTCTTCCTTTAAAGTATCCAAACAGATAACAGCCCATATTTTGTTATTGTTATTTTTGTTGTTTGGTTAACCTCAGTAGCACATTTGGACCTGGGATTATTTTGTTTTTGTCTTGATAATAAACTCCTATACTTGTTTCTAAGATTGATACTTGGAGCTTGCAGCTCATTCATTCATAATATGATTTACATCGCTTGCCAGATCTTGTATTTCTTCCCCTGCACCTTTGTAGACCTACATTGAATTAATTAATTTAATTAGTTCACACATTTATTGGAGAAGAACTATGCGCTAGGCTCCAAGGATAAAAAGATGACTTAGACTACATTCAAAAAGCTCATAGTACAAAGGAGAAGATAGGCAAATGATGAGATAATTAAAATACTTTGCTGTGGGTACGGTGGTGGAAGCAGGTCAGTGTGCAGTAGCAGCAAAGAGTAGAGGAAGGACATCCACTCTAAAGTGGACTGGGTGGTGGGAAAGATGCTGGTGGACCCACTTGCCCACAGGGAGAAGGGATAAGACAGAATGTTGATGAGATAGCACAGGAAATAATGATGTCTTCAAGTGACCCTAAGCAGTGTGATAAATTCACATTGGACCTACTTTCAGTTTATTGATTGATAGAAAATGTTTAGATGTTTTGCAAAATCTAATTCCATAGCATGTGTTGTACTCTTGCTGCCATTTTGCTTGCATAGAAGCCTCCACTTTCCAGTTAGACCTGTTACCTGGGAGGCATTATCCTTCCCATCACTGTCACACCTAAGGAATGGAGAGACTCTGAAAGACGAAGGAAACTACTATTTTGGGGGGTCACAGATGGGAATCTGTTGAATCTGTTAAAGATCTGTTACATCTAAAAACTATTAAAAAAGCAACAATAGAAGAGTTTGGTATAAGGTCACCAAAGAAAGCACAAGGAAACCTAATTGTATTATAATGTAGGCTGTCCTCTGGAAATCCAACAGCAAAGCAGGGCCCCTGGTTTTCTGGTCTTAACTGGTCTTTCCTGGAGTTTGAAATTGAGGCTGGCTGTGTTCTTGGAAGTTCTTGGAGAGTTTGTGGGGGTTAAGAAAGGTAGGCTCAAGGGAGGTAGTCTGAGCCTTCTTGCTAACTAACATCAGAGTCTTTGACAGAATTTCTATGGGCCATATCTTAGGTGTAGTTAAAAGAAAATTGCAAAGTGCTGCATATATTCATGTTTTAAAAAATTAATACATTGTCACATAAAAGAAAGTAGAGAAAAGAACATATTTATTGAGTGCTAAATGTAAGTTTATATTTGGGCCAAAACACAAAGAAACAAAGATTGATTTTTTTTGTTTTCATGGGAGAATCTCTCGATGCTAACACAATCATTTCAACTGACTCCCCAGGTGAAAACAGTTTCAAACCTTCCTTGTTGAATGGAAGTTTAAGAAATTCTTTAGTTTCTCTCTCTCATTACCTTTTTTATATTAATCAATATTTTTACATTTTTTTGCATCATATTAATAATGTAAACTAAAGTGAAAAGAGCAAATACATGAGTATATTCTAATAAGGATAGAAGCATGTTTTTTCCCCACACAATTAAGTAGGCTGTAAGCCAGAGGATATGAAAATGATTGAGTATCTGAGATTAACAATGTTTACTTCCCGTAAGTATTTGTAATAAACAATGTATTACTTAATTTTATGGTATTTCTAGTTATATTTTTTCTATAAAAGCAATTTAAAGGAAAAGCAAAGACAAAAAGAAAGAAAAGACAGCAGAAAACATTTTCTTTCAAGTGTTTGCTCTTTCAGATCCCTCTACCAATTTTGTCTTTAAGTCAGATGTTTTTTGCAAGAAAATTATCGTATTCCTCAGTTGAGGGCATTTTTCATTACCGTGTAAATTGAATAAAAGGAAAACATGGGTCCCCCTGCCATTAAACAGTAATTGTAGTAATGTGATTGAAGCGACAGTTTCTTCATAGGGCGATTGAAATAAAATTTTAGAAAATTATGCCTAACATTTCTAATACTGTAACTGTTCATAGAACAAATATTCCTCAAACTGTTTTCTTATTATAAAAGTCATTTGAATGGCCATTCTTAATTACGCAAATATAAGGCAAATAGAAAGGAGGGCCTTCCAAACTGGGAGTGGGAGCCCTTTGTGACTTTGTGATGGATACTCCCCTCCCTGTCTTGGATCTTGGGGATCTCAGAATACTGGAGGGAGGTGGGAGGCTCATTTGCATATGTACCCTAGGGGCTATCTGTGTGGCAGTTGACCAGTCTACTACTTCTCCCCCAAACTGTAGTGTGTTAGTCTGCTCGGGTTGCCATAACAGAATACCACAGACTGGGTAGCCTAAACAACAGAAATTTTTTTTCTCACAGTTCTGGAGGCCGGAAGTCCAAGATCAAGGTGCCAGAAGGCTTGATTTCTGGTGAGGACTCTGTGCTTAGCTTGCAGACAGCTACCTCTTTGCTGTGTCCTCACCTGGCTTTTTCTCTGTGTGCAAGGACTCCTAGTATGTCTTCTGCTTCTTGGAGGGATACCAACCCTATTGGATTAGGGTCCCACCCTCATGACCTCATTTAATCTTGACTACCTCCTTCAGGTCATGTCTCCAAATCCAGTCACATTGGGGATTAGGGCTTCAACATATGAATTTGGGGAAACACAATTCAGTCCATAACAGGGTGGCTTGGGGTGGTAGTAACCAAAGTCAGATATCAGAGAAAAGACACCAAGGAAAGATTTCTGAAATGCAGGCAAAACCAAACTCAGCACTAGGGCCTTAGGCTTCAAGAGAGAGCGATATTTCCCCACCATTTTTTCCTGAATCTAGACCCCCTGTGGGACAGGCTGGTATTCCCTGAGGCCCTGCTCTCGGAAAGAATGGCTGATCTGAGGTGTGCATGTGATTTAAGTAAGAGGAACCCTGCCACCTAAGGTGGCCAGCATGGCAGGTTGTACAGGAGCTGAGCCCACTTGGATATAACCTTGGTAGAGAAAGAGAAACCATTTCCTGAAAAGGCTTCCAATAGTGACACCAAGGAATAGCGAGCAAAACAGGGACTCCAATGGCCTAACTGATCTTGGAATTTAAAAGTGGGGCTGGCTGTTGGTAATTTGAGGAATTTTTGAGAATTAAGGGGATTAAAGAAGGTCTCAAAAGGGAGAGGCTTTACTTGGGGCCAAATTGGGGAATTTCATCCCAAGCTGACAAATGAGGGCATGGGAGTCATGGAAGAGCATGGAAGAGTCATGGAAGAGCATGGAACACTTAGGGAGTCCAGAGCAGGAGATGCCTCTTCCTCTCTGAAAGGCCGGTTAAGGCCTCTTTCCTTAGTGAACATGGAAACATTCAAGAGATGGAAAAAGAGAGGAGAGGAAAAGATATTCCAGCATCTCAAGCAAAGGAAGCATAACTCATATAGCATCATATGGAATATGAAGTGGGGTTAGGAGTGAGGCAGGAGCTCACGTAGACACCTATTCCCCAGTCTGTTGTAGTCGTTCTGATCAGAACACAATAAGATTTGAGTAAAATGAAAGGTGTCAACATCATTAATAAATATTTGTGTTCACTGTGAAAATAGGTTGAAAATGGTGGAGGAAATGCTTTTATGTTGGTTTCTCCAAGCAACGTAAAAGCAAGTAAAAGCAGGAGTTTTCTTATGTTTATAGGATCAAATGAACGTTTCATTATTCTGTTAAAAAAAGCTTTATCCATTGTGAAAAAATATTTTAACTGCTTTAAGTTATTAAATTTAATAATTATTTTCATATTTTATATTAAATTTAAAAAAATTTATATTAACTTTTAAAAGCACTCAATTATATATAATGCTCCTTTTCTTTGACATTTTTAACATGTTAGTGTGGATTATAGGAAAAAATGCTTTGACTATAAAGAACAAGTAGATATGTTTTAAAGCTCAAATTATTCATTCATAAAAAATCATAATTATAATTATGTGGCAAAATTAATTTCCTATAAAATAGCTTTTCTGTCTGGAAAATGGAAGCAAATTATTTTAGGAACTCATATAGCTTAAGGCTAACATTTCATGCCAATAATTCATGATTAATATATAGTGGAATATTTTAGCACATTTTAAAATTAAAGAAGAGGTTGTTAGTTAACTCAGCGTTCTGGATTTTACTCATCTTTTACTTTTAAAGGTAAACATAGCAAAATGAGAAAAAAATTAAATGTCAAATATTTCAATACAAAAAATGAATATGGCATTATATTCAACTGTTACAAAAATGCATGAAATATTTCAACCATGGTTTAAAAATACATGATATTAATAATACTCCTATTTCCTTTGGGCATTTAATATTAAATCTGTATAATTCAATACATGCCGTCAAGTTGGGCTCATTGATAGTCATGTTCAGAAATCCTAAATCATTCAAATAAAAGAGCTTAAAGGTAAAATTAGTAAATCAGAGGCCCTAAGGCATTTATTTTTCAGAGTGTTATTTTCTTGAAATGGTCAAAATAAAAACGAGGCTCTAGAATTAATGTTGAGGTCATAGAACTCTGTTTTTGGGCAATGCTCCCGCTTATTCAAATGTTGTAGCTTTCCCTTTTCCATTCGTATCTCTGGTACCTAACTGTTGAGAGTTTACTGTGTGCCAGTTACTGTTTATGCATGAGAGACATAAGAGCAAACACATTCTCATTATTTCTCCCATTGTCAACTCTAGAGGTATTATTCTCATCTTGACCAAAGAGGAAACTGAGGCATAGGAACATTAAGTAACTTGCCTAAAGTCACACAGCAGATAATCATGGAATTGAAATTAGGCAGCTTGACTCCAAAGATTGTGTGTACCACCATTTCGTTTCTCTATTTTTCATAAAATTAGCCCTTCTTGATTGTGACACCTATTATTTGCTGCCATATTTTGACATTGCTTTACCTAACTAGAGTTCTGTCTTTTTCGTTCCCTAAAATACAAGCAAGGAGAAATATGTTTTATTTTTTTTAAAAAAATATGTTTATTAAGTTTAGTTTATACTTTAATAAAATATTGAGAAATCTAAGATTTCCTTTCTAGTGCATGATTCTTTTTGGTTACGGTATTTAATTCATCATTTATCTGTCTGTATCCTGGAAAACACACATAGCAATCTTAATAACACCCACATACATTGAGCACCCTGGCTGTAGTCACTGTGCTTTATTTTACAGTTGAGGGATTTGAGGCTTTAAAAAGTTAGTAATATACTGGGAAGTGACTCAGCCCCAGGGCTCTAATCCCATTGAGAGTGACAATCAATATTGCTGACCACTTCCCTTTAGAAGACACTGACTTTAGGCACTACGCGAAGTGATACCATTAATTACCTTCTTTACTTCTTACAGTGGGCTGGGGAGGTTAGCCCTGTTTTATAGCTAAGAGTGTTAAGTATCAGAACAGTTAGGTAGTTTACCTACTCTCATTGCTAACAAAGGACAGAGTCAAACCTGACCTTATGGTTTTCCTGAGTGTGAGAGAGGCTGGATGAGGAACAGAGACCAAGGTCACAGAAGTCAAACTCCAGGGAAGGAAAGTGGGGATAACAGGAGCCACAGTCTCACATGAAAATTGCTTTCGAATTCTGCCCCCCCACATAACTGCTTAGTGTATTCGGACAAATTACTTAACAAATTACCGCCTGTCAGCTGTCTCATCTGTGCAGTGGGAGTGCTGTACACCTGCTTCATAGGGTTTGGTATTATGTAAGTGAGGTAATGAGAAGCGTGCCTGGCACAGAGGAAGTGTTGCCTCAGTGAGGTTAGCGTTGGATCATCATCGTCATCTTCATCGTCCTTATTTTGTAGCCAGATATTTTTCCCTGTCTAAAATTTTGCTTCAACCTTCTTTCTTCTTCTACATTAAATTTTTTAAAGTTTTGAGTGGCCAGAGAAATAGTTCATCTCTATTTTGTTCAGAAAATCGGGGTCTTTTATAGGATTCAAAATCCTTGAATAGAATAAAACGATGTTGGCTCTGCCTTTCGGTTGAATTTGAGGTGCTAGCATATTTCAGAATGAAAAAAAAAAATCAAGTAGGCATTTGCTACTCATGCTTAGCTTCATTCCACAATGGATTTAAGGTGACTAATAAAAACATGAAATATAAAATGATAGAATAAATCATTAAAGCAGATTAAAAAAACATGGGTAGGAAAATGAGAGGCAAGGATAATATAACTGCATGGATAGATAAACCATAGGATTCAGGATAGATGCTCAAAATGGGCTGAAAATACAATGAGTCAGTCTTTGCAAGCCTGCTCTTGTATTCATTTTTTAAAAATTGATCCATATTATAGGTAACTATTTAAAAAATAACTTTTATATCATGTGCTCTTCAAAGGAAAAATAGGATAATCACTTTTTAATGATTGATTATTGGTAGTATTACAATCATAATGAGGTACTACAAACTTGCAATTGAACAAGAGTTCATATTAACTCAAGACAAAATATTTATTCATTTATCTCTAAACAAACTAGCAAATAAATCAATAGCTAACTGCCAAATCTCATTACTTTAGCTTTTATATGTAGGGGAAATGAAAAGTCCTCTGTTCATGCAGGTAGTCTTTGGTCTCTTCTTAGTGAGGAAATGTGACAGAAATTTTTGACCTTTTAACATTGTTATTTTTTTTCCAAAAAGCAAAATATTCTTATCCATTCTACAGATGACTGCATACTATGTTGCCATTCTTTTCTCGTTCAGAATTCTCCATTTACCTCTTAGCTTCTGCATGCACATGCTTGAAGATCCTAGCCCAACCAACACATTGTAAGTGAGCCATTTCTTGAATCAGCTAATAGTCATGAATTTTGTGAGGATACCCAAGCCAGGAGTAGCACGGTGCAAAATTCTCACTTCTCTCCTGGGCTCTTTTCTCTGTACTGTTCTATTTGGTTTTCTGAGGGCTTTACAGTTTTTCAGAATAGCCTTCTTATCTCTCTTTCCTTTTCCCCTTTTCTTCTTGGAACTTACCTTCCATACACCTCATCAGACATTCTCACTGACTTGTTCTCTTGAGATCTCTATTCTCAATCGGTTTTCTATCTTTCAATTTTATGGCCCATCCAGAAGGGTTCAATTCACTTTCTGAAGAAGAAATAAGAAAAGTGCAAAATGTTACCAAATCCTTTCTCCTGTGTTTTCAAAAAACGACCTGTGCAGCTTTCTGTTTTGTATGCTTTTACAGAAATTCCCTTTAAAAAAATCAAATATATACTTATTTTAATAAAACCTCCACTGAGTACAAATGAATTTCATAGAATTGGGGGAAAAGTTTGCAGCGAATGGTAGATGATACTGCTATTCAACAGGGAGCTCTTAAAAATAGAGCAAACACATAAGACATTTTTGCAGTATTCAATTTGTAGGAAAATGATTTCATTAGAGGGGAAAAGAGCGAGAAAAGCATCAGTCAGGATGTGGGAGAATGCAGGCTCCTGGTGAGGCCAGCAGAGAAGACAAACTAAGTGTACAGATGCAGATTAGGCCTCTGAAGATGAGGGTGTAAAAGGGATTTAATGGTGGGGTGGATTATAGAAATCCATGTAACAATGTTAAATAATTATAGTTCCAGCCGAGATCAAAGCAGTGCTGATTGAACGCCCTCGAGCTGTTAACATGAAGTATCTTGAAGGGGAAAAAAACCCGCCTCAGAGCTTGGTCAGACTGGGCAAACAATGTCTGTGATCTGTGGAAGCTCCAACTGCATCCAAAGCATCAATTGTGGGGGAGGAAAGACGGAGGAAGGAGCCTGTTAGGGCCGTTAGGGAATTTCTTCCTCTGGAGCTCTCGATCTTAAAACTGGCTTTTAAAGCTGTTTGTAATTTGGTTGAAATTCTAAAAAAAAAAAAAAAAAAAATCTACAATTGACCCTTTCTTTTGGAGGGTAGAGAAAATATACTCACTCAACCTGTATCACAGATGTCAATGGGAAATTCTATAATTGGTTTACTTACCATTCTTGATTTTTCCCTTTGAGGAAAATTTTACTCTCATCACATACAGCAGAGTGATTATGACTATAGGTAAGGATAACTGGAAAAAATTTTTGTGGAAGATACATTTATCTGCAGAAGGAGCAAAAAAGTATCTTGACTATCAGGAAAAAAAAATGAGAATACATCCATGCCTGTAGGCTTGTTTGATATTATAATATCTCTAAGACATTATAAAATGCAGAATTATAAAACAATTGAAATTCGTTCTAAAATGAGATAGCCATTTAAATTAACCTCAACCAGAAGTGTTTTGGACGAATTGAGTATAGAGCTATATCCATAACTACATCTATAACTATCTATTTATATACATACATATATTTACTTATTTATATAGAGGAAAGAGCGCTGTGCAGTTTTTATATCTTACAGATAAATCATTTATTTACAAAAAATGAAATTGTTTACTATTTTTAAGTCACATTAAAAATGCAAAACCAACAAATATTAAACTAGATTTATAGAAATTATACTCCTAGACTTTATACTATCCATTTAAAAGTATACAGTTGATACAGATAGTTGAGCTATAGAACATCATAAAGATTTGAATTATAAAGTTGAAAAGCCAGCTATCTGCAAATGTTTTTATGATATTCCAGATATTGTAGCTGAAATTTTACTTGAAGAGAATTAAAGCTGTTATTTCAGTAAGGCACATGGCATTTCTAGTACAATGGTAGTTTTAGGTTATAGGGTATGTGAGATTGAACTGGCTACCTCAAGTGAATTTTAAAAACCTTTCTGTTAGGAGACAAACTATTGATCTAAGTGTTTTACATTAAATATTTATGAATTTCTTAATAACTTCTTAAGGGAAAATTTGGATAGACAAAATCTGAATTATTTTATTAGATTAATTTGACAAAATTTTCCTAATTTAAGTACATTTGCCTAAACATTCACGCAAGGGTATTTTAAAAATGAAGACTGTCTGTTCTATGTCTCCTTCTACTGTAGGAAATAATTCATATTAAAGAAAATGCCTCATTAAATCTGTATGATGAGTGGCTTAACTTCATGGCTTTTCTTAGGTAGAAGTTTTATGACATTACATTTAATTTTTAATATTTTAATATGGATGCATTTCCTTTGCCAAACTAATTTTTATTTTTATAGGGGTACAGATGTGTTAGCTCTAACGTCTTTTCTCATGTGTGGAAAGCATCATTTCTTGTCCATAAAACATTATTTTAAAATCATATTCATGTAGTATTGGAGAAAATGATAAAAAATTATAGGATTAAACTATTTTAATGAACATATATTGAATAGTCTGAAAACAATTTTAAACAACCATAAAAACTTAATATATATTAAGATAATTTCTACAAGCTACCAGCTAATTATTAGTCAATTTTATAGTTTTCCACATATTTTTATGTTTAGGATGTCAGTGACATTATAAAGTTGATTTTATATATTTAGCAACTGAATAATTTGATTACTTCCATTTATTTTCATTGTGCTTTCTATTTACATGTACACAAAGTACTTTTCCTATTACCATTGCGTGGGTCCTTCTATACCACAGAGGCTTTTAAAATACAGAAGGGGTTTATTAACTGCCCAAGTTACCTGTACTGAAATGTACTGAAATGTTGCTAATTTAGACTGTAACTTTAATTTTTTGTTTGTTTGTTTAAAGTAATATTATCAGTACGTACTTGAGACGAAATGCCAAACAAAATGATTTTTCAAATTGCCTTATTTTCTTATTTTAAAGAAGATTTTTTGTTCTAGGAGTACAGGAGACCTGTGGCTATTGATGAGTTCAGGACCAAAAAAAAAAAAAAAGTCTGAAATTATATTAATAGTAGGGTGCAAAAGGCTAGAATGTTTATTCAGATAAAAATGAGTTCAAATCCTGGTCCAAGTTTGATTACTTACTAGCTGAGTGCCATTGGAAATTTTGCCTAATAGCTCTGAATTTCAGTTTCCTCATGGAAATGGCACCTACCTCATTTATCTATTGTGAGAGTTAAACAAGGTCAAGTGAAACATTCTATGTATTTCTTCCCAGCCAGACTGCGGGTGTGGGTAGATGGAAGACTCTTGAGAATGGCCAAACATCTTCTACTGTTACAGACAGATGGTAACAAAGTTTGAGTGGAGACCTCTGACCTTGGGTCCCACAATTCCTAAGTATATTCCTTGTTCTAATACAACTCATTTTACCAAAGTGAAAATTAAGAGTCTTGACATGAAAGTGATTTGGACCAAATTACTTTATGTCTCTGATCCTCAGTTTTCCCACAAGCAAATGGGCATGATAGTACTTACTGCTGTGCTGAAAGTGTGTCTTAAATAGAAGCATTTTATATATATATATATATATATGCCTAGCACAGAGACATTATTATTATTGCTGTTTTTTATTATCCCAGGCAAAGACTACTGGTAGTAACTGGCTTTTTAAAAATGTTAATCCCACTGAGTTAGTAAATATTTATCGAATTTCTATATATAACAGAAATTCTACTAGGCGTTGAAAACACCGTGGTCAATAGAACAGATGCCATCACTGGTGTCACAGAGCTTGCACTCTTCTGTGAATGTTGTTTAAAATCCAGTTAGTTACCAATATATATATATCAAAGCATATTTCAATGTTGCCCATTTTAATTTGTAAGTAAAACGTTTGTACCCCAGTAATATTATGAAATTAAAAAAAGAAAAAACTTGAAGTCACACATTCTTATTCCATGGTATATTATAATGCTACAACAATTAAAAGAATGTGATCATGGGGGGAAATATAAACATGTAGATAAATGGAAGAGAATACAGAATCCTCAAATAGAACCATAAAAAAATAGGTTTCATGGAAAGAAAGGGATGATTTGGCAGAAATCTGCTCACTGTCAGAGTTTTTAAACTTTTCACATTCCTTACTGCCCTCAACACCTTCTCAAGGGAGCGTCTCTCATTTTCCCAGTACAACTTATGTTCCCACCATCACTCAGATCCCTATGTCATTGTTCTTCCTTGGGCTCTCTTATCACCCCTCAGGGCTCCCTGCTTATCTATCGTCTTTGTTCAAGGAACCCTACTTCCTTCCTCAGTGTCCAGGCCTCCCGGTTGTACCACTCTCTTTTTAGCCTTCAACCAAGCACTTTTCTTCCATTGTCACTTGATAATCTCCTATTTCCCTCAGGACTCTTCCCAGCATTACTCAATATTCACCTGCCATTTTCTGTCTTTCCTTTTAGGGTACTTCTGTCATCCCTGCAATCTCACTGTACTTGTGGCCATCACCTTCTGTAAATCTCATGCCCATCCCTGCCCAAGGAATAATGTCCTACATCAAGTGTGTCAGTTCTCTTATACAACCACACTTCAAACCTCTCCATTACCCAGAATTGTTGTTGCACACTCAGAAATTCCCTTCTCCAGGTATAACCATCTGTGCATTTCCCTGGTACCTCGTTGAGGAGCCTGCTCAGATCCTGGCTTAATTTTTGGTATCTACTCAGTCCAAGATCTATAACCTACCATTTCAACGTTACTATTACTAGCACCTTAGATGGCCTTAACCTCTGTGTATCTGGTTTATTATTGCTTTACGATGACCACACAGTATAGGTATTCTCTATGCCCTGCACCTATATCACTAGGAAAAATAATAGCTTAGCTGTATTAAGTGAACATTTATTATGCATACTAGACACTGTGCCACACACTTAATAAACAACATCTCAGGCAATCCTCTCAACATCCTGAGGACCCGAGAAAATTATATAACTTTTTGTTGGCATTATTGCAAATTTGAGATATTACTAGTTGTATTTATTCCCCGATAACCTTGTATATAAATCTCCACAGTAGTTGTTCTAAAACTCTCCAATCTTTGAACCATTAATCCTCTTTCCTCTCTACTTTACTCTGAACTACTCTGCTGAATACAGAGCAGTTATTTTTTATGTGAGCGATTCCTTCTTGAGGACCTTTCTAAATTCAAGCTCTCACTTGTCCCATAGGGGAAAAAGTGATGTGGTAGGAGCAGGAAGAGCTCTTCAGAGCACACAAATCTAGAAACGTTGTAGCTTAGAGGTATTATAACCACTTTGATCATAGAGCCATGTTACCAGAAATATTTTCCTATTATCTTTGCCCACTTATATAATAAGTTTTGCCAACTTCAAGGTGAATATGCTTTAATGTTGCCTTTAATTTTCTCAGTATGATCTCTAATATTTCAGAGTGCTCACTCTTAAATTAATTGCTGCTTGTGATTAAAAGAAAATGGCCTCACTATTATGTGAGGATTTCCTGTAATGAACTTCTCTTCTTGTTTCACATCTCTTTACTCTCTCTTATCCTTCGCCTCTCTGTTATCTAATTCCCTGCTCCTTTTTATCGCGGAGGCTCCCATTTTCCTTCTGTCTTCAGTTTCTACCTAGCTGGTTTCTTCTCTACCGGACCATCTTTCTCCAATTTATGAATTCAACAAATATTTATTGAGCACTGACAGTGTGGAGAGTCAGAATGACTGACTTCAGGTATTGTCTTCATCACCTCCCAGCTCTGAAACCTTGAGCAAGTCCCTTGATCTCTGTGTGCCTCAGTTTCCTCATTTGCAAAGCAAGAATAATAATAATTGTATCAATAATAAAAGAGAATGCTCAAATTTGTTGAGAACTTACTACATTTCAGTAAGTTTTAAACATTCTGCTTATATTAATTCATTTAGTCTCATAAAACTCTATGATGTGATCCTGTTATTAATCTCGTGTTTTGCACATGGGGTTATATATTTTCATAATTTGCTCACTGTCACAAAGCTGCATAGCTCATCTGAGAGTTGAATGAACTTGTTCATGTAAAGTGCTTAGCAAAGTGCCTGGCACAGAGTAAATGCTCAAAAACATTCAGCTATTATTATTATCATTATAAAAATTCCCATTTTATTACCTAGTAAATACTTAAACATTAGCTATGGTTATTAGAATGACATATAAGGCATCATGCTAGGTGCCATGAGTGTAAACAATATATCCTTTTTATCAAATGCATATCAAATATATATATGTCAAAAAGCTACCTGCATTTGTATGCTTATCCCAGCACTGTGCACAACAGCAAAGATATGGAATCAATCTAAATATCCATCCATGGATGATTGGATAAATAAAATGTGGCACATATACACAATGGAATACTATATATCTATGAAAAAGAATGGAATCCTGTCTTTTGCAGCAACATGAATGGAACTGGAGGCCATTATCTTAAGTGAAACAACTCAGAAACAGAAAGTCAAATACCACATGTTCTCACTTGTAAGTGGGACCTAAATAATACATACACATGGATGTAGACATGATAGATATTGGAGACTATTGGGTGGGAGGAGGATAGGTAATGAGAAGTTACTTAATTGGTACAAGTACATTATTCGGGTGGTAAATACACTAAAACTCCAGACTTCACCACTACACAATATATTTGTGTAACACAATTGTATTTGTACCCCTTAAATTTATACAAATATAAAATAATAAAGCTAAAAAAAGATATGACAAATAGAAGGCTATCTTCAACAAACTTACAATATATTAAAGAACTTTTAAAAATAACATATTTTCTCTTCCTTTCTAGATTCCTTTCTTCTCCTCCTGTTTCTCCTTCACATTCTCCTCCTCCCTATTCTTTTAAATTTCTTCTTTGAGAGAGATGAAATAGCACAGGCTTAAGAACACAGACTCAGGAGCCAGGACACCTGATGTACTTCACGTTTTGGCTCCTGCTCTTTAGCTGCGTGACCTTTCACTAATAAATTAACTTTGCGGTGCCTTAGTATTTTCATCAATAAAATGGACCAAAAATATGTCTACCTTACATATAGAGAATGTTAAGTGTCTTAATACCATAAATCACCTTAATACCTGCAGGTGGTAAACATAATGGAAGCTGTAACTTGTTTTTCTCTGTCTTTACTTATTTAACCACAAATATAGGTATATGTAAAGGGTTTTGAGTGTGTATTTTTATTGATGATATTATTTTTTGTTATGTTCCCCCTGTTCTTGATCTTAAAATATTTAATATTTTATTGTTTCCTCTTAAAAGTTACTGAAGTAAATTATTTTAAATTACCTATTGCTATTAATATTTTCAATAAAATAATGACTCACGTTGGAAAGAAAAAGATTCATTACCCCAGCTCTATAAGGTATAGCTTTTGTTTGATTATCACATACTTGAAATCTTTCTTCTGCAGGTCTTGTTATGAACAGTTTCTGATTATTCCTTTAACCTGTCTCAGTTTGTCAGTTTTTTTGTATTTATAATTCCTACAGTGTGTTGGGCATAGTCTCTTGTTTGGTTGTTTCCATCTCTGAATTTCGCTGGCAAACTATGAACATGCTTAGTCTCAGCTTCAGGATAGAATTGGGCAGAGTGACGATTTTTCTGTCTGAGTGATTGGTATATGTTTATTGACTACTTACTAGGTTTGGGGCCACAAAGATAAGCAAGATACGCCATTTATGGCTTAAGTTGCGCACTGTCTGGGTGGAAGAGAGGCAGAAACATTCCTCATTTGAATTTTTCACAGTTGGTACTGTTTTAGGAGTTTAAGCAAAGTCCTATGGAAGCACCAAGAAGTCCTAGTCTTTTCTAGGCTAAGGTGGTATCCCTTCACCACTTTATGATTGGGCAAAATCTTTTTGGCTGTGGAGAGGAGAGCTTACTTAGTTAATTCACGACAGGATTAATTGGATGTCAAGTGCGATCATCAGTATGCAGATTGTGGCAGGCCGAGCACTAATATGTTTCTCTCAAAGTCTGAGAACAGGGGAGTGGGAGGTGGTGGTGTGGGAAGTTGCAGTCAGAGCCCTTTGTGTATACCCCAAATAGAAGCTTGCTTGTTGAGAGCTTCTTTTTAAGTTCTCCACTGATACCAGCTATTCTCCATTTGTTGCTCAGAATTTCAGTTCTGACTAGAGCAGAAGCTCTGCTGAATTATAACTCTCTCAGAACTATTACTAAATTTTAATGCACCTGCATAGTCTCTTTATCATAAAATAATTTAGATTAAATTGCCAGAGTTTGACCTTCTCATAAAATCATTTGGATTATTACTCAAGACCCCAATTTTCTAGCCCACTGTTTCACAAAATGTGGTCAGTGGATTACTTGAGCGTCATCCCAGATAAACTAAATTATAAAATTCATAAAATTTTATGCACAATGCTTTTTGAGAAGCTATATAGACACCTCTCAAATGAATGCGAGGGCCACTGAGGTTTGATGCCTTACATGTAATTTGGCAAAATTTATGAGAAAATTGTAGATCTTAGTCAGTATCCCAATATACCTTCAAAGACTCAAAATAATATTTATTACATAGTTTTAACCATAAATAGATCCAGCCCTCTCTCATCATTTGCTTGGTACTGCCAAGTTAAAACATGAAAGCCACTAGGGAATCTAAAATTACTAAATTATTAATTCACTGTTTCATCCAAGTAAATATTCCTGATGGTTTACTTAGAAAACATTTGATTTTCAACCAACATCACTGAATGCATATCATTGAATTATTAGTAATTAGAGTTAATACAAATTAGTCTCTCCAATGGAGAACAATTTAAATACGAAAAAGTAACTGAACTCTGACATCTGTACACTCTTTGTATTTTTTATCCCTTTGATTTCATTCACCTGGAACATGTCTTTCCCATCCTCTCCTAAACTGACCCATCTTTTAAGATCAACTCAGCATCTTCTCTCTCTGTGCCTTTTGGGGGACCCTGTGGCAACAGTAGTTCATACAATTTATTAAGCAATCAAATGCCATTTTGTGAGATTTTATCTCTGTTGTGAATGGATGTTTACAGTCTTATTTTAAACACTTTACGTGTTTATACTTTATCTCCTTAACTAGCTGACTGCCTCTTTATTTCCCTAGTAGTGCCCACCTCAGTGCCTCAGACACAGCAGTTGCTCAGGAAACATTTAGTGATTTGAGATCTCTTCAATTCTGGTTGGTTAAGGGAGGAAAGAAAGGAATCGACTATGACACAGAGGACTTGAAGACAGCAAAAGACAGAGTTTAAAGGCCATTGAGTTAGGCTTACTATTTTAACAAACTTTTATATCTAGAGGAAACCTTCAAGAGTATTAGAGTTAGAAGAATGTATTTCTCCTTTACTTCAGAAACACAGGCACTCAGAAAAAGTTCTTTGTATTAATGCATATGTTACCTATGCATATATACACAAGTGTGTATTTATGTATATGTGTATATATATAAATACACGTGTATAAGCATACACATGCAAATAATATGTGACACACACATCCACACATGTGCAAACAGACTAGCTTTCAGTAGTGAGGAGAAAATATAGTTGACTCTATTCTTCAGTTTGCAGCTTAGATTGGAAAAGTTCCAAAGAACTTACAGGGCTCTGCTACCTTAAACAGGCTACCCTGCCATATGGCACTTTTACTATTGCCAGTGGTGGTTTTGTTGTAATTGATTTATATGCGATTATGATGATATACTTGATAGTCCATTAACAAAGTGACTAAGCTAAGTTCTTGACTACTGGATATGCTCCTGTATGACGTCTAACATTTTTATTTTTAGTTTTTGGTTTGTCTTTGTTTCTGTCTTTCTTTGCTTCTGTTTTTATATCCAAAACTTCGATGCCAGGAGAAAATATTGTACAGTGGGCATGTATTGAGTTACTTAGCTTTAAGGCTGAGAAAAAGTTATTATGTCCATAGTCTTCCATCTTCAATCCAGCATTCAGGTATAATAGTTCTCAATTACTGATGTGGACAACGGTCAGGAAGGGTGTCAATCCACTGTGAATTAAGTAACTTAATTTCAACCAACAGTTTAACGCATTATCAATGCTTTTAACCGAGATGCTAATGAGAAGCAAAATTTGAAGATTTGTGATTTTCCTCTGATTTTCTTTTGCACCCCTTTGTTTTACTATTTCTTCATAATGTAAAAGATAATAAGTAAAAGAACAACCAAGAAGCAGCCACCATAAAAACTGTAACACCTCAAATATTAAAAAAAAAATTAATGAGGATTCTATGGAAAATTTATGTCACTTCTTATAATCTAATTTTATAATCATTGACTATTATCCATTAGCTAATATGCAATTACATAATAATTTGCAAACCGAATAGGTGAATATTTAAAACCAAAGCAATTAAAACCATCTTATGATTAGTTGAGTGTGGAAGTGATCATGTGGGAGAGTGTGGCTTTAAAAATATCCATTGTAGATGAAAACCCCTTCTCTCAGTTCAAGCATAACAAACAGCTTTTAGCAGCTGCTGCTGTTGCTGGTTTTTTTTTTTTTTTTTTTTTTCTTTTTGCCCACAGCTTCCCAGGCCTGTTGCCCTCAGGGAAACCCACCTCCTTCTGAGTCTTGGGGCTTCTCAAAAGTACCTTATTCTGTGATTCAGTAGTCCATATCAATTCAGTCAGAATAAAAGAACATCCATATAAGCAAATAAAATGTGGATTTAATACAAAGCTCCTGATTTATTGAAAAACATTGGCTAAAAGTACTTCATTTCTTTTACTGCTGCAATAAAGAGATTTTACAGTTAGTAACATATAACTTAGAGGAGTGACAAATTTGGTACTTAAAAAATATTTAGGTTAAAAACAACCCTGTCACTTCTACTAAGTCATTTTTAGAGCGTAATCATTTTAATTCTCCCCTCTCTAATTTTATAACCAGGAGACAACCTTCCCGAGGAAAATCCCTAACCTCTTGTAAAGTTCCCCTCTGCTTCTCATTGTTACGACTCTCAACCAATGATTAGTTTGACGTTATGTTTGACCTAGAAATTAGGAAACACTTTGGTGCTCCCTCTTGGTACTCTGTACACATAAATAAATACCATCAATTCTAAACAGCTTGAATGTACAAATTTTAACATGAAACCTTTGATTGTTAGCAGAGATCAAGGGTTTGAACAGCCTAGTGCTTGTGATTTGTGAGGAAATGTTAAGTGTCTGGTCATAATGCTACAGCCAAAGAAAATTTGCAAATGCCAAAAGATTTAAGCTGTGGAAGAAACTGGCCTGGATTGAAGATAATTTTGGATGTGCGTGGTCATAGATTTCAATGTGAATCAGTAAAGCATTTTTAACATTGTCTCTTGAAATCTTTAGGGCATAGTTTTTCACGTGAATAAGCGGTAAAAACAAAGCAGAATTTTTACCAGTTAACGCATTGATTTAGAGAAATATTTCTTGTCTTGCAAGGCAACTTTCAATTCTCAAATTTAATTTTGGGATTTATTTCAAGAAATCAGGAGTTTCCAAAAATGAGTCTTGAAAAGACAAATTAAGAAAGTGGTGCTCAAAATGAGATTTGCAACATAAATATGCATGCAACTTTATAAAACAACAGATAGCTAGAGCCACAGAGACAGAACTTCATGGACTAGCTTCGGGGATCTTGATACGTTTTGAATTCTCTATGAGAGATTTTGATGTGCATCTAAGAGTCACATCAAAAGCATTTGTCATAAAATATTTCTTCTGGATAATGTCATGTATTACTATTTTGCAAGTCACAAGTGACATGACATTTAGTTGCTCTTAAAATGGTTCTTCTCAGAGACCATTGATTACCTCCCCATCATTCCCCAGCAGTCCTCTAGAGGATGTCTTCTCTCATTGCACTTTCCATCCTTGAGGTTAGTGTCATGGACAATTTCACTCTTCTCCTAACTTACTGGAAGCTATGTAGGATGCAAACCTTGTGTGTCTTGTTTCCTGTATTATTACTAGTGATTAGTATCATACATGGCCCATAATAGGCAATTAATATTTATTTATTGAATGAATGTAGAGTTTAACCTACTGCTCTTTTGCATTTAAAAATGTCCTTTTTAAAATTTAGCATAATCAAATAGTGATTTGGATGGGACTGGGGTTGGGGGGCCGGGGAGGGTGGTCACTGGAAGCACTACAGCTTTAAAGTGTGTCTCCATCCCAACACAGGCCTCCTCGTACTGAGTCCTGAGGGATTCTGAAAGGCAGTTGGGAACTGAAGACTACAAATACTCACATACTCTGCATTTGGTCTTTATTTGTTCTCACAGCTATGCAAGTGTAGGTTACATGGAAAAACTGAAAATTTTGCAGTAGTAAAAACATACCTCAGTGACACAACAGTAAGGATGTACTTTGACAAGGTGCATATTCAACTGATAGTGGATTTCGGAGACATTTTTCAAGAGTTATAGGAAATTGGTTAACTTGTATTTCATACTGAAACACAGTGAAATTTCAGTCAGTTGATTTCTTTCTAATAACAATCATATGGGCAGCGAATTAAAAGCTATCAACCATACTATTTACCAAATTAAATAGCATTATGTGAGTGGGAGAAGTAAAATGCTTTTACAGAAGAATACATAATGATTTTCTAACCATGTCTTCTCCTAAGACGTGGCAATAGTGATGATTTTTAAAAAGATAGCATGACAATGTTTATGTGCATTGATATTAGATAATGGATCTCCTATTCTACCAGTGTTGAAACAAATCCAGACAATTTGTGTGCCTTCCTCAAGGTCATACAACCAGTTAGTGCCGTATCTGGGCCTAGAAACTTGGTCTCTAACTTATCTTAAAGTCTTCTTCCCATCACCCTGGTACTCCAAGTTTTTCTGTTTCTGGGTCTCTCAAGATCAAGGTTAAGGGTTATATCTTTCACGTCTTTCCCTAATGCACATGCATTTACCTCAGTGATAAGAATTGTTCAATTTTGACTCCAGAGAAAATGAATTTTTTCAAGACTGGGAACATGAAACTCTGATCCAATTTTGCAAAGCAGCAATGAGCCATTTGACATATAGCTCTGGTCGTTGTTTTCCTAGTTAGACATCTTCCATTTCAAATGTTGCTGACCATGGGAATGAAGCTCACACCCTTTAGTTCAAGTGTCAACACCCAGCCCTTATACTTTTAGCTTCTCTAGTGTAATTGTTTTAGCTTTTTTGTTTTAGCTTCTCTAGTGTAATGTTTCCTCATTTATAACATTAAATATTGGTTAAAACTGATGTGAAGATTGAACGATGTGTTTTAAACTTCCCATGTAAATTGTACTGTAGAAATGCTATGCAGATGTTGTTGACAAATATCAGTTTCTGCTTACTCAACTTAATTTATAAGTATGGAATGTGTCAACAGAACTAATGTCTTCTACTTTCCCCATGATCTGGTGAGACTCTATCCCACACCTATACATGTCAAAGCTAGGGTTAGCTAAAATAATAACACCTTCCTTTTCTCTTTTTTGGTTGCTCTTCATAATCATGCAATACATAGTCTAGAAAAATATGGAAATATTTTTGAGAGAAAGTATAATTTTTTTCTTTTTAGTATTGTCCACAGACGTCATAACATTCTAAATTTTGTATCATGTTCTTAGATGACTTGATAATGGTGGAGTCACTGAGTCCTCTTACTCAGAGATGAATTTTACATTGACCCAATTATAGGATATTCAGATTGAAGTTTAAATTTGAGACCGAGATGTGGAAGCTAGTGTCATAGCAAGAACACTAACAAAAGATATGGACATGTGTTTCATTTTATTTCCTTCTTACTATCCTTTGGAACTGGGGAAAATGGGTATATGTATTTTCTTTAAATAATGTTATTTTTATTTTTTCAAAATAGCCTTTGCTTTTTTTTAAGACTATAAAATCTTTGAGGGAAAGTACTTTTAAGAAAAAATGTAGATATTAATCCCTCTATTTCCCAATTCTGCACCTTAAACATAGAAGGTAATGACCCAAAATGTGCTCATTTGTCCAAACCATTTAAACAGTGTGATAATGTCTATAATTAGTTCTAAGAGAAATGCAACTTAGTGAAAGCCTGGGCAACCGGTGAAATATTAGTACTACCATTTTTGAAGCACAATGGGTAGGAAGCAAACAAGGAGGAAATTGTTGGAAGAACTTGTTGCACTTCCTTTTTTGCAGTTCATTGGCTCCATTGCTATTGGAAATAAAAGAATGCTTAACATTTCAAGAAGTAAAAGCCATTAGAAGCTTATTTGTCTGAGAGAATCCAGAGCATTGGTTTTTTTTTTTTTTTTAAATAGCCAGAAATGTGTTGTGAAACATGTTTACAAAAATCATGACTGCATGCTTGGTGGGCTTTTTGGAATAATAGCTAATGCTTTGTCAGACCTGTAATGTAAAATTCAACTCAGTTTTCTTTGTATCAGATATCATGCTTATGTTAAAGTCTTTTTCTGTTTCAAAGCTGCTTTTATTACATTGCTTAAATCAAGGCATTGAAATGTTGGTGAGTCACTTGGACTCCCTGTTGAGCATCAAATAGTGGCAGGTAGCTGTGCTGTAAGTTCAGTTATAATCGTGATAATCTTTTGAGAGTGGGTGATTATTGTAGTACATTGTTTTTGTTGTCAGTGGCTTTACTCGTAGGTAGCTGCTCTTTGCTTCATTTGACTAATGTAAATTTTAAATTCTGCTTGATGGTTTACAGGGGAGCAGGGAGCAACCATATATCTTAAGCCTAGCTCTCTGAACTGTATGGTGTTTGTAAGAAAAGAGCAATATTTCCCCAGGGAACATTGATATCTTATCTAATTTGCAACTTCCTTCTTTCTTCCTTTTAGAATCATTTCATCTTCCTATGCTTGCATTCATGCACATAACTTCCACTTACATGGCAGTTATAGTGCACAACTCTGTACCTACTAATATAACTATATCTAGACAATCTCAGGTATTGTCACTGGTATCTCTGTAGATTCCAGGTGCATGTGTTACCTCAGAGAAAGTGGGTTATGTAATATGTAATTTCTACCTTTTTGTTTTACTTAAACCTTTAATATCAAGTAGACTTTATTTCCTTCTTTAATCCAAGAGTATTTATTGAGCTCATACAAGGGTAGAGCACAAAACTAGAATGTAAAATTAATTCAAGGAAAAGGCATATTCTGCAAAAGTTGAAATTATCCCTTGTGAGAAGAAGAAATATTTTCATAAGTAATAACCATAGATGATGCATGTTTCCCAAATTAAGGAATGATGGCATTGTGGGATTGCATTTACAAGAAAATCCAGTCCACAAAATAAATGGTAGCGAAGGTCAGGGTGAGAATGGCTTAGTATGGGCTAGTAGAACATCTTACATCATACTTTCAGTATAAGAAAAATATTTTTAAAATCTCGGGCTGTATTGCTTCCTTTAATTTTATTTGTTCTGCCGCTGTTAGTCTGCTTGATCTTCCATAAGAAAATACCTTAGACTGCGTGACTTAAACAACGTAAGTTTATTTTCTCACGGTAATGTAGGCTGGATACCCAAGGTCAGAGTATGAGCATGGTCTGGTTATGGTGAGGACTCTCTTCCTGGCTTGTAGATGGCCATCGTCTAGCTGTGTGTTCACATGGCCTTCCCTCAGTTCCATGTAAGTGGAAAGAGCAGGGACTTTGATCTCTCTTCCTCCTCACATAAGAACTCCAATCCACTGGAACAGGGTCCTACCTTTGTGAGCTAATTTAACCTTAATTTCTTATGTAAAGGCCCTAATTCAAATACTATCAGATAGGGGTTAAGTCTTCAAAATATGAATTTTGAAAGGATACAGTTTGTCCATAAGCAAGCACTAAAGGGTCTGTTCAGAGAATGGTATCAATATAGTCAGAATGTGTCTTATGTAGGTAACTGGAAGTCTGGTTGATGCCCAGATGAGAATCACCTAGAAGTCCTTCTATTGGGTTCTACTTTATTTAGGCCAGACTAGACAGTCAATTTTGAGTACAGTCAAAAAAGTGGTGTTGGAGCAAAAACTAACTCAAAATTAAAACAATTTGACCATCAACAACAACTTAGTGCCACAAATAATGGAAAAAGTCCCAATTTGAATTTTGCTTTAGAGTTAATGCTCTGGGGCTGAGTAGATGGGCAGTTTTCAACATAACATATATGCACTGAAATAATCTGTATTCCCTTATTATTCAGTGCAGATTCCACCAGATCAAACATTTTAATTTGGTTGTTCAGATTGCCTAATGGTTTTCTGCTTGATTGACCAATTATGGCAAGAGATCTATTTGCATCTCCCATTGTGAGCATGAATTTGTCAACTTTTCTGTTATAATTCACTAAATTTTTGCTTTATGTATTTTGAAGCTATGCATGAAATACATACAAGTCAATTTTTATTTACTATTGAATTGTTAATTCAATAATTATCTCATTACTCTCTTTATCCTTAATGATTTTGGGGCCATAATTCTATTTACTCTGATATAGTCTTTTTCTTGTATACTATGTCTATTTCTTTATCTTTTCATTTCTTTTTTTTAGTTGTACATTATGAATGTAGCATATAGGCATATTTTTAAAAAAATTAAGCTCAGATTCTTTTTGGATATTTTCTTCTGTTTATATTTATTGTAATTATTGGTCTAGTTTTATTTACTTTTACTATGTAATATTGAATATTATACACTCTTAAGATTTTTTCACCTCTTTTCACAACATTTTTTATCAACTTCTTAAAAGTAGGGAGTAGTTTTTTCCCTCTACTAACGTGGAAGATACAAATTTTTTATTTCTATTTTTTAATGATTTCCTTAAAATGTCTATTTTGATACTTCCCACAGTTTCAAAGTCTATCATTAATCAACATGCGTAGCCTTCTCTGAAACCATGAAAAGACTTTAGAATCATTTAATTTCCAAAACACTCTCCCATTTTACATGATTTTATTTTCTAGTATTTTAGAAATTCACAATTGTTGTGTTATATATGAACTATTTATTTAGATATAGTCTATGTTTACCTACATATTTTCCTGCATTCTTGGTCATTATTCCTTCTTGTCTCTCATTCCTTTAATTGCTTATTCTTGAAATAAATTAGTAGTTCCATCTATAATGTTCTCTTAAGAATAAATACTTCGCTCTTTTGAGCCTTAAAAATACTTTATTTGGTCCTCACTGTTGAATAATATGTGAGGCTGGCTATGTTAAAGTTTGTATTGAAATAATTTCTCACAGGTCTTTGAAAATATCATTGTGTTATTTTCTTGGGACTGGAAAGATTGTCTGATTAATTGTAATTCCTTTGTAAGTCATTGTCATTTCCCTCTAATTACTTTTAAATCTTCTTTTTGACTTTGATGTTCTGCAGTTGCACATGATCTGTTTAGGTGTGGCTACACTATTATTTTTCTTCTAGTTGTGTTTTCAAATATAATGATTCATTTCATTCATAAATTTTAGAAAACTTTTAGCCTTTATCATTTTAAAATATTTCTATTTCTTTCTTCATTCTATTCTCTTCTCCTGGAACTCATGTTGAGATATAACTATTCATTCTGCCTTCCATGTAACTAAATTTTTGAGTTAAAAAAATTTTTTACTACTTCTCTCCTATGAAATTTAATCAATGATTTATTTTTTCTGTGGGGTTTTAATTTAAATATACTTATTTCAAGAAATTTTATTTTTTTCAAATATAACTTTAGTTTTAATAGTAAATCGTTTTATTCTTATGGACTTTTTGATTACTATTAAGTCATTATTTATTTTAAATAGCTTTATTTCAGGCACCTTTCCAACTAATTATAATCAGTTTCCTCAACTACAAAAGGAGATAATTGTACTTACTCATTGAGTTACTATGGGTGTTTAATGAATTAATACATGAAATGTCCTTAGACATTAGAGTAGTGCTTATCACATAATAACTCCTTAATAAATATTGGCTATTATTATTGTTGCTGTTATCATCCCCAAAAGATTGTGGGAGCCTATTCCTGTTTGTTAATTTGGTGAATTAGTGTGTCTATCTGGGTATTTTCTAATTTTGCATTGCACGCTTCTTTTAAGGGGACTCCATCTGTGGAACTTGTTGGAGGTTTTGGAATACACCTTTCCGGAGTAGTTTTTATAGTTGCATCGGTCGGCTGCCCTAGGGATATTACCATCCTGAGATATTTTGGTCCCAATTTATCAAAGGAGGTTGGGATTCCCAGAGACAGTATAGTATAAATTTTACCACCAAACCCTGATGAAGGCAGACTAATGGCCCAGTACAGACATACTCTCAGGAAGAATTGATGTATTTTTACCTCCTAAAGCCCAGGTCATGACAAACAAGCTTTTGCGATAACTTCATATATTGGTAATTATAACCCATAGAAGGGCCAGGTTTCATGAAATGGCCTCAGATCCAACTTTTGTCTTTATGTGAGCCTCAGCCTTAATCATTAACCTCACATGGCCACAAAAGCCCAGTATAACCAAACATAGAGACCAACAGGCAGCCTACAGGCAGTGGTAGCATCAGACCAGAGGTTACTCAGAGGTAACTACTCTTTTCTGGGGTGGAAGAGAGGAATGGGAATAAAAAAGTCAGATGTGCTTTTTAGAAAGATTGCCATTGTAGCCACCTTGCCATGGAGTGTGAACCTGGATGATATAAATTAGGAGACTAAAGCAAAAATCCTGGCAAATGGTGATGAGGACTTAGAACAAGGCAGGAGAAGCAGAGATTAAGAAGAGAACAACTAGAGACTGTAAGAGAAGCCTCCGGATGCTGTTAAAGATTTTTAGAGCAATGATAAGAGATAAGAATAATGAATAAGAAAATGTGGACTATTGAGAGAAAAGGACCCTGTAAAATTTTGATATTTAAGGAAGGATCAGGGTAAGAGGATCCAGCCAAGAAGACTGAAAGGGACTATCAGAATGACAGGAAGAAAACCAGGAAAGGAAGTGATTTAAGCTTCTTTTCATAAAAATTTAAGGCATTACTGGTGAATTATGACTTATGCTGACCATCTATTTGGCTAAGCATGGCCTGATTTAGGTACTGGAGCAAGTTCAATAACTCAGAGATCCACTACCTGTGTTTCGGATGAATCACATGAAAAGCTGGCCAGGGGATGAGAAACAGGAAGCATCTTTTTTAAAAGCTTTCAGAAATGGATCTTTCTGATTGTCATTTTTCCTCCTGCCTGACTCATAATCCTACTTGTGGAATTGAGAAGGCGATAATCTCCTAAGAAGTCACTTGAACCTTATGGAATGGGCTCTACTACTCAGTAAGCACCTTATTGGATATCTAGTCCTAATATTTTAGTGTTGCTATTTGAGACATGATGCATAACTTTTCTGAATATATGTATTATGAATGACTGATCTTTGAGCTCAACCTGTAAAATGTTCTCAAAAGAAGTCACCTTATTTGTGTGTTTGTGTGTGTGTATTTGTGTTTGTTTTAATCAATCTGGCTTAGCAAAAGAGTCTGTACATTTATTTATTTTTTTCTTCTAGAGCTTTGAAGAGTTGAAATGATTTTGCTCTTGGAAAATTGTTCCTGATAATTTTTCTTGATAACTATTCTTCTTGGCATTTGGTTGTATTTTGAGAATTAGGAAAAAGAATGTTAGGTTTTTAAACTCAAGTCAGTATCCTTTGCTGTCAACACCAAACTGCATAGGAAAAGAACATCATTGAATTTTACATCATATAATTTTTTTAAACAAACTGAATTAAGAGGATGCTTAATAATCTAGAGACGTTTCAGACTCAGAGACTGACACATAAAGACAAAGCTCACAAAAGACTAACATATACAACAAGATGCCAGTTTATTTATTTGCAGTGAGAAGCATGTCTGTCAGATGGATGAGAGATTCATGCCTTTTCATTATATTTTTTCTTCCTAAACAAACTATATCTGAAGTCTAATTATCAGAAGGATGCTTAGCAAGGTTGTGATCAAAATTAGAGGTCTACAGTATTTAATTATGTAAGTTTTTGAGAGTCTATTTGTCTGTCTTTACAATTAGGATATACCTATAAGTCTAATGAAGTATTTGTGATGGCTTGTCAGGTAGCCTCTCCTTTGTTTTTTTTGTGTTTCCAAAGCTGATTGACTCACATTCTAAGTGAATTTTTAAAACTTTATATGCAGTGTAGTATATCATACTTTTAAGTTTTCATTTATCCATTGTCTGTTTTTGACATTAGAATACAAGCTCCATGGATCTCTAGAACAGGGACTAGCAAATGGTTTTTGTAAAGGACCATTTAATGAACCTACAGTGACACTTCATTATCAACTAAAGCCCACAATTTTCATTAGGGTCATGACTTCGTATTTGTTTAAGCTACAAATGAACAAAATCCCACATAACATTGGTTTATATATGAAAGAACATTATCTTTCTTAATGTGTTATATATGGAGTTTGGAGTAAGCCATTCATGGTTTATTAGCAGCTCCAGAATTATAAGGCATCCAGGTTCATTCCGTTTTGTTGTTCCACCATCTTTAATTATGCATTTTCATGTCAAAGGCCACAATGGCTGCTGACACCCCAGTCATCACTTCTCATGCCAACTAGCAGGAAGAAGGAAAGGTGAAGAGTTTCTCTCCATCCTTTTATACAGACCTCTTGAAATTACGAATGCCTTTTCTGCTTGATCTCATTTGCCAGAATTTACCTCACTCTATTATACTTACCTGCAGAGGAGGTTGCATAATGTTGTATTTATTTTAGGAAACCATCTCCTCAATTAAAAATTAAGGATACTCATTTTAGGAAGATGGATAGGGGCACATAATGAGAAATAATGAATAGTTTCTGCCACAATTGGAACTTCATTATTTCCATTTTTCAGAAACACACACTTAGAAAGTTTATGGAACTTGCCCAAGGTGAAGACTTGGAGAAGCAGAGATTCTGTGTGAACAAACCAGGCTTCTCAGAGCTCAATTGTCTTCCTGTGTTGGAAGCCACTCTCTCTTTTAAGGAAGACTTGACTTTACCTGGTCCATTATGGCTTGATGTTTTAGACTTTATTTTCCACTGGAATCCTAATTTCTTTCCAAGTGTTTTCATATTGTTTTAATGCTACCTTAAGAACTGTCAATAATGTTCATAAGTTATCTGAATCCAGGCATTTGGTTTTGCTGTAATTTACTCACAAAACTATAATGCAATGGTACATTTCTAAAGGACACTGTAAGTGAGTCCTCAGTAGAGAGGACACAGGCTGACGGAATCCAGAACACGGTGCCAACTGTGTCAAACACAGTCATGTTTGCAGTAATCAATTAGACAAAAATTCTGTAGTGAATATTTTCTACTTAGAAGAAATTCACTAAATAATGGGGGTAATAAGATGATATGGTTTTGTTATTAATTGTGCTAAGAATAAAGTTACATTTCAGGAGTTGTCTTCTTACTCTTTAAATCATTAGAAATTCAAATTGCTCTATCAAATTCTTACATTCATGTTTTCAGCATAAACCAAGCATCTGAAGATTTTTACAAAGGAGACTAACAACTAATTATTTCATCTGCTTTGGGCGTAGCACTTAAAAGTAGAATATTAAAGGAAATGTCCCCTTAGCAAGTTTAAAAGTTTATTTAATGCTTCATTTTGTTCTTTTTGAATTTATTTTTAAACTGAGATGGTGTCACCATTTATATACTAATTTCTGGCAGAAGCTTACTATTTTATAATTTTAAAATGCCATATGGAGTTATTTCTACACAAACAGCAATAGAGAACAATTAAAAGTTATTAGTCCAGAACAATAGTCTCTTGTTTATTGGGGTAGCGGTTAAACAGGCTGCAGCTCAAGTTGCCTGAAACTTCAAAAGTGCAACTGTGCTTACATACATTTTGCACATATATGTTCTATTATCAGTATTCAATTTAAACAAGTGATACTGAGCTAGTTCTGAAGATAGAAACCAACTTTTGTTGTAGCATTTTATTTTAATATGTCTAAATTGAACAATTTGAAGGCAGTAATACTTTCTTATGTATGTTTAAATTCTAAGTATGGCGTGTACAGCCAGGATCATGGACCTACATGGCTGAGTAAATAATATTTGCTTGAGTGAATGAAATAAAAAATAAAATTTCACACCTAGTATAAAATGATGTGTACAAAATACAGTACTTACATTCCTTAAGATTACTTACTTAAAACATTTTCTAATATATAACTAAACAAAAATAAGGATTTGGAAAGACAATATTTTAAAGTATGTATTCCAAATTTTACTATTAGAATAAAGTGATATATTTAAAAGGTAATTTTTTAATGTCAAAGATATAAGTCCTGAGATCATTGTTCTTGATATAATATAAATATCTTGTGTTTTTAGAAATATTTGTGTTTTTTCTTTATTCCTCTGTCATCACCCACAATGACACTCTTTTATATTTGGCTGGCATGTATATTTAATTGGAAATTGCCTGCAATTTGAAATTCTGAAGACCATTTCAACCAAAGAACTGTTTCACTCTGATTAAGCCGCATTGTATTTTACTCTTGCTCATGAAGTATCCTGCCCTTAGCCCTGTTTCCTTTCACCTCTTGGTCAAAGAGCTGCATCATTTCATAGTGAGCAGAGTACATTAAAAAGCACAATAATAATAATAATAAATGTTAATCAAAAAACTGCATGTGTCTTTCTGATTGTGCCAGTGTTGTGGTATTCAATTATGCAATTTTCATTGGCATATTAATCATCTTTTCAACAAACAAGCCGGCGTTAATTAAAGCAAACCATGGATAAAGACATGTTGCCGGATCATCATTCCGTTTATCACAGTGCACAGGCTGGCCGTTAAGTAAATTCCGGACTGTGAGATGAATTTCAATGTTGGCCTCATCTTTTTTGTTGTTGTTGTTGGAGTTTGAATGCAACTCATCTAACAATAATAACAACAAATTTCAGACTTCACAAGAGAAAGATGAATTTGTCTGTAATTAATGGTGAAGAAAGAAAGAGTAGCTGTATGCTTCATGTGTGGAATGGGGCTACTTACATCCAAATAATTTTTGAAGATTTTTTGTTTTTTTGCTTAACTCTAAGTGCTAGAAAGACAAGATAGAATAGTGAATTTGTTTTCTTATATCTACCTTGCAAAAATATTCTTTGGTAAAGAGTGAGTTAATGATTATAGTTTATATGCAAAAATCAGTGAATTTGTAAAAAGAATGCAGTATGATATGTAATATTTAAACATACAGAACTTAAATCTTCTAATTTTAATTAAAACAAAATATTTGTTGGAACTATAGTACAAGCCATCACACTTTCTGTATGCTAAGCTCTACTGCAAATGTCCTTCAACTCTTGTAATTTTAGACTCTTTCTCAGTCTTCCTTTATAACTAATTATTATAGTAGCTTCAGTCCTTCAAACACTACAAACACTAACAATAATCATTGTGGAACGGATAAATCAATTTAACAAACTATGTTATAACAAAGGAAATCAAATATGTTTGCTATTTTACTGTGTATTTGTAAGCTCCACATTAGACAGTAATTATAATGAATCTTAAAACACTAGTCTCCACAAATGCATCCATTGTTTGTGCTTTTTAAAAATATACAATTTCCATGTGCTGGTTATCTGTAGGCCAGTTGTGTATGTATTTCTCCAGCCTCACAGATTTTTGACACTTTGTACTGAAACTCCACTAAAGGTAATTGCTGCCAGAACCCCGATTGTCTCTACTGTTGGGAAAAATAATACTGAATTTTCTAAAATATGTGAACCTGGAAAAATGCTATTTTATACAAAATGCTTATACATTTGTTTCACTTCTTAAGAAAAGAAATATATATTGCTTTTTGGAAAAAATGACATATAAGGGAAAATTGGCCCTACCATATAAGGGCCAACAAAGTATCTGTCAAGTACAACAAAGGTAAGAAATAGTTCATTACATCAGAGTAAAATGTTGAGATTTTATTATTTACTTAGAGCTTTGTTCAGCTCAAGGCAGTAACTGCATTTATTTAATAGAGTTGTTGAGTCATAAATGTAATAGTACACATAAAATGCCTGGCATATGATAAGCCATCATTGAACAATACTGATTAGCAATGATTATAATTGGAAAAACTTCTGTTCTGAAATTAATGAAAATAGATAATAATAGGTTTTATATTTTAAAAATGCAACCTATATTTTTGATACAACAAAGTAAAATATATTAATAATACACAAACATATAGTAACTAATGCCCTACATTTGCAATAGTTGGGGATGCTCTATAGATTTGCTTCCTAAATTTATGTAGTATTTTTTTATTGACTCTACATTGACTTGAGACCTCTATAATTCCACTTTGTGGAGGCAGCATTTATAAAGAAGTAATATAGTAGGAGTTAAATGTGCTTAAATATGTCTTGCTTTGGAAATGCTATGAACCTAATTATTAATATTTTCTCTTAATGCCTTTCATTGCAAATTAAAAATTTGTTCTTACAGAGTATGAATTGGTCTTAAGACTTCCAGTTACTAGTTTCTTCTCATATGAGGTTCTGAGCTTCTATTCCTTTAGCACCCCCCAAAAAATTTAACTTAGTAACTACCTTCTATATGAATAAAATGATTCTTGGAGGTGCTGATCTGTGCTAGAAATTCTGACAATAGGAAATGGAAAGCAACAAAATCTTTTTGGAAAAGCAGGTGCTTAAAAATGACAGTTATTTCCGGATTGAACTCTGGAAGAAAAAAGATGACGAACACTCTTTTATATTTTATGCCTTGAGATTTAGACAGTCTTCTTACCTCATATTATACAACACACACTGCAAGTGATTAAAAAAGTACTTCTTTTGCTCCTCCAGCAATGTCACCTGATGACATCGTGCCAAAGTTGTGACAGACACTAAAGACTGTGGACTTGGCTTCTCTGATTCTCCCACCTTGGTCTCATTTCCGCGTGGCAGTTTCAGCCATGCTGCAGTACCACATATGGTATTCCAAATCATCACATTTTACTGTAGGTTCTTAACAATGTTCCTCTCATAGGTAGATAGATCTATGAATAGACAAGCAATTTGTCCACTGATTTGTATCTTACGTTGCCTCTAGCTACAGTCTTTTGTCTCTCTTTTCCATTAGAGCAACCCTTGTAAAAATCATCTGCCCATATTTTCTCTGTAGTTTCTCCTAATTACCCCCATGCTACAGTAGTAAACTTCTCAATTTTAGAAATTATCTTGCCTGCTAAATCCAAGGGCCATTTGTTGCTTAATTTATCTGACCCTCGAAACAGCCATATCCTTCTTGAAACTATCTTCATATTGTTCTGGTTGTCCTTCTCTTTCCCATCCACCTGACGCCTCCTTAACTTAGTTGGTGGTCCCTAAGATTCTCTTCTCAGCCTCAGCTTCTGCTCACCCTACACATGCTTTCTGGTGATCTCAGCCATATCTAGAGTGTCCCTAGGGGAGTGACTTTCAAACACAGAGCTTTAGCTCAGATCACGCCTCTGTGTTGCCACCAAAAAAAGTAACCTGCAGTCATGTCAAATCCATACCTAAAACTGAGTTTTCTAACTTTTCTTCCAAATCAGCTTCTTTGGCATTACACTTTTCAGGGAAACCATCACCATCTATCTATTCCTTAAGCTAAAAACCTGGGTGTCGTCCTTGTCTCTTGAGTGTCCTTCTTACCCTCCTACCTCCCACATCTAATTCTCTCTTGAATCTGTCACTATCCCCAGTGCTTTTGCTTTCATAAGGGCTGTTACCATTTTCCTTTTGAATTTACAATACTGAACTGTGCCTTACACCAGCCTTTTTCATATGCCATATACCACAACTGTGCCATATGCCAGCTCTTTCCATATGCTCTCTGCTTAGAATGTCCTTCTACTCCTATACCTTTGACCTTTCTCATTGCCCTTAAAGAAAATGTCTAGGTCAATGTTTCTTAAAATGTGATCTGTGGACCAGCAGCAACAGCATTACCTGGGAACTTGTTAGAAAATTCTTAGGTACTACCTTAGACCTACTAAATAAAAAAACTCTTGGGAAAGAACCAAGCAATCTGTGTTTTAACAAGCATCCCTGGGAATTCTGATGTACACAAAAATTAGCTTAGGGGAGGAGTCAGCAAACTTTTTCTGCTCAGGTCCATATGGTAAATATTTAGGCTTTGCAGGCCAAGAGGCAAAATAAGGATACTATGTGAGCTCTTACATGACAAGAAAAATAGACAAATGTGCACAAAGTTTTTATTGATGAAATTCAAAATTTTATTTATGGACACATAAATTTGAATTTCATATATTCACAAATAATGAAATATTACTATTCTAGTTTTAAAAAACCATTTAAGAATGTAAAAACCATTCTTAGCTCATGGCTGTATCAAAAAAGGCATTGGCTCAGATTTGGCCCACTTCTGTGGTATGCTGACTCCTGACCTGCCTTCAGCCATCACTGACTCTCACGAGTCTTGTATTTACCATAGCCTTGAATATCTTGTTTACATTTTAGTCATCTATTTGTGCGCCCCCTTCTTTGATACATCTTAGTTGCCTTGAGGGCAGTAATTACATTTTGTTAATCTATATGTCACCAGCAGAAAATATAGTGCCTGGCTCAGTAAACATTTGTTTAGGGACTACAGCAAAGAATGAATATATTGGAAAGCATAGATTGCCATTCTTGTGAATCTTCCACTGATTTATTTGGTATGTTTCCTAATTTTTAAACATTTTCTTTTTTTGTTGGACTTTGCTTGCTTGCTTGTTTCTGGTTTGTAAATATCCATATGCAGGAATTCATTTTACTCATTTCTTTTCCTCCTCTTAAGGACATCTTCACCTCAACTCATCCTGTAGTCCACACCAGCTGCAAAATAGGCAGTATTTATTGCGGGTGCCATTTTTTCAGTTAACATTTCATGGTTTTGTTGCTGAGGAAGAAAAGAAAATAGATTCAGACTCTGCCATGCATGAGGTTTTAAATTACGATGGTTCTTCCTCTTAAAAATCTTCTGCCACCAATTATACCATTTCACTGAACTTCTTAGTCACAGCCCATCTGTTTTGATCACACAACTATATTTGTTTAAGTTTTTGTTTTGAAATAATTTTAGGCTTACAGAAAAGTAGCAAAAATAGTACAGGGAGTTCCTATATACATTTTACCCAGCTTCTTCTAATATTGCCATCATATATAACCATATTAGGATTATCAAAAGCAAGGAGTTAATAGCATGTGTCAATGCTATTAACTAAACTGCAGAATTTATTCAGATTTCAGAATTGGCTTTCCATGAATGTCCCCTTTCCATTCTAGGATCTCCACAATTCCATGTTACATTGAGGTTTTCAATGTAACGATAGTCATTAGGCTGGTGATGTTGATCTCAATCCTCTGACTAAGGTGGTATCTACAGGCTACACATTGTACTTAAAGTGATCTCACTTTAGCTGAAATGATTCTTAAAGCATTCTGGTATTAAATGTGATCCCGAGTAACACAATATATGCTATAGTATGATGTCAACAGTTAGCAAAAGGATTTCATTGGATGAAAATAAAATAAACAGAAGGTTAAATAATATGAATTTGGTGTCATCTAACTATTGTTGCAGACACATGGAACTCAAAAAATTTGAAATGCTCTGCCCTTATTTATCAAAGCATATCAAGGTTTAACTTGGGCCTCTTCCTGTTCATAGTCTGTTTACATTGAAAAAGAAAACACATGTCAAGAATTAATCTTTTTATTTCATAATTGTACAACACTTTGTATCTCTTTTAGGAAGCTTGAGCAAAGGAAGAGGGAAGATTATAAAGGCAGAAGCTTAGTGGTAGAAAGGGCAGTCATTGAGAAGAGCTTTAGGGGAGTGGAGCCATGTCCAGGAAGTTCAGTGGCAATTTTCAATCTCCATTTCACTGCTATATAGTGGAAGATTGAGAGAGTAACAATGGCGCTTTCAATTTGAAGGTAAATTCAATAAATAAAAAAAAATTTTAAATGTTCTTTACTTACATTATGAAACATAATAATATATATGCAATCTATATTGTAATATTAATAGTCTGTGATAACAAATTTGGTTATATCTAAAGAGAATTTTTAATGGAATATCCACTTGATTCTGTTTTTATTAATTTAGACATGGGTTTATTGACCACCTACAATGTTGCCAGTGTGGGGCCTGGTGCTCCTATTTCATCTAAGAAAGACAGAAAAGATTTCCTGGAGAAGAATCAGAAACCTCAAATGCCCAATACATTTTGTAAAATTTTTAGTTTATCAATTATTATTTTGCAGTTTATTTATATACCTGTCTACCCTTTGCCTTGAACCCTAAGCCCTTGTCTTTTCATTTTTATATCACAAGCATATGCTCTTAGCACAGTTAAATCCATAAAAAAACACCTAAGGGTTAGCAGGAGGGGGTTTGGAGGAAAGACATATGTGAAAATGCAATGCTATGAAAAAGCACAGCAACAGCTCAGTTCTAGTGGAGTTGGGTGTGAGGATGGGCAGGGAAGCTGGAGAGGTGCTCAGGGGAATGAATAAGACATGCCTTGCATGCTAGACAATCAAAGTTAAACTTGAGCTACAGGTGATGGGAAGCCACTGGGGCCAGGCCACTAATATTGAATTAACTCATACAGTGGGTACCTGAATTACAATAATAAGAGCACAGCCTAATTTTTGGATCCATGCAGGCATTGGCCATGCAGTGAGTAACAAGATTGGAAGTGTGGAATGTAACGTGTGATGAAAGAGATTTCTTCCCATTTCTGAGCACATAGCCAACTGCAGGAAAAATTTAAAATAGGCGTAGGTTGCTTTGGTGCACTCTTGTCACTTTTTCTACTCTGTCCTCTCTCTTGCTGGTGCTCCCTATCGTTAGTCCTTCTCTTCCTCCCCAGGCACCTGCCTTTTATGCAGTCACCACCTAATTTCCTTTTCTATCACATTTCAGAGAATGTGACTTCAATCAATATAAGGTATCTCTGCTAAATTCTAGGAAGGGAAAAAGTGAAATGCTGAAAGCCACACTCCAAGACTTTATTTACTTTTATAAAGAGGATACTCGTAGTCCAATAAAATCTCATAGTTGATGGGATTTCAGGCTGTGAGTGTAAGAGATTGGAGTCGACATGTAATATGTCGAGAGTAAGGGAGGTTTTATGGAAGAAGAGCAGATGCCATGGTCAAATTCTCAAGTTCTCCCTACTTTCTACAACTTTCTTCTTCCTTTTTTTTCGTATACTACAGCTACTCTAAAACCTTAAAATTATTCTGAAACACTCATTTTTCTCAACCCCTCCTATCTTGTGTTCACTGCCATATTTCCAACCCACACTGATTGGTTTAGAAGGGACCCAGGAGTTTTGACACATGGCAGTTTAAGAGAAGAGAAAGGAAGAGCTTTTTGTAGGGGCACAGGTGGAGGTTGATTGGAAGTTGGGATTTGGAAATGTGGGATTTGCAATTATAGGATTAGAGTCAAGACTTCTTCAGAGTGATTAGGAAGCAATTCTTACGTGGAAATTTCATAAATTTGATAAAAAATGTAATAATCGTTTGCAATTCCAATGCGCCAAATAATCTTGAATACATTTTGTTCTGCATTTTGGTGTAATAGTTATTATCTCCATTATTGCAGAGAAGAATAAATGCAATCATTTGTCTAAGAGCTTTCTATTCAAAATTTTAATTTTCATAAACTGTTTTCTGTATATTACTGGGTAAATATCCAAAACTTTTGTTATACTATGTGTTTATAATTGTGATAATTTAGTGATTTCTCCTTTTATTATATTATGAACCTAATAAATAGCATATTTATCCTACTGAACATGCTAAATATCAGCCTGAAAAGAATGACTTTAGAAATTATTGATAGATTACTTTTTTTAAACATAAGATAGGAAAATATCCTGCTCAAATTTGAGAATAAACACAGATTTGTTGAATGTCAGTATAAACTAAACACTTAAGAAATTATTCTAAATAATGTGAGTGCATGGCATTTTTATATTTACAACTAAATGAGGTGTCATTTCTGGCCTGTATCCATTCTGTATATGACTTATAATTTTTTCCATGAACAATAACATTTCTGATGGTTGAAGAATTTTGACAGCTAATGAAAGTAAACAACTACACTGAGATTTTTGTTTCATGAATGTTGTAATATGAGACAGAACTTCAGGTTTTAAGCAGTGATAATATAATATTGCAAGCAATGATAATATAATATTTAGGCAATGATAATATAATATTAGTTAAATATATTTTAATGCAAATTTAATTATACAGTATTGAAGAAAATATTACAATCACAAAACATTCTGTCTAAACATAAGCCTATATTGTTTTATAAAATTATTCCATCTTACAGTAGCCTACAGAAGTGTTTGCCTCAATGAAATAAGAATATTTGTTACATGTGCTTCAAATAAAACAGTTGTTGGAATTTCAATTTAAAGAATCCTGATGCAAACAAAAGTTAAGGTAAACATATAGATAGTACTTTAAAAAAAACTATAAAAGCTAATTAAATCGGAAAAAATAAAGAGTAAAGATTTAATCAAAAAATTTTAAGCATTTGTTTACTTCTAAAATGATTTCAAGAAAAAAATTAACAAAAATTTAAGAGAAAATGATTCATTGATACAAATTTTCAATTTGGACTTGTGAAGACTATTGTGATATGTATTGTCATTGCAACAGTTTTGATTTGCAGTGCCCAAGCCTTACCAGTTTTTCTATTTTTTTCAATAGGTTTTCTGGTAAGGACAATGTTTTGGTTGTGGAGTTCAGACAATATGAATTTACTTTTCTCTAAGCATTGATAAATGAGCTGTAAAATTTCAGCAATAAGATGCTTTATATGAGCTTTGAAGAAAATATTTTATTTAATTTTATTGGACTTTTATATAATCTAAATAGTGGTCTCTGTAAAAGATTGGTAAAAAGATACATAATCTTGGGACAAGATTTAAAGAAATTGATACACTTAGTACTATATTTAAATAAAAATGTATTCATATAACTAAACATTATATCACATGTAAATCCCATCTTTCCTATCTCCCTGAAGTATGTCAGAATCTACATATATGCATATCTGAGGGTGTTGCTTATTTTCTCAGACTTTTTATATGTGAGATTTTATTATGAAAAATTTTTGATTGCTTTAATTCTTTTAACTGTTCTTCTTTCAAACGTAATCTATTTCCTATAGTGTAGCCTCCGATTTTACTGTATATAAACTGCTCTTTTACTTACAGTGAGAATGAGCAAAGTGTTTGCACCTCATTTTACGTAGATTAAAACTAATCTGAACTTTGCTATCAGTGTTATTGATTTTCAGTGTATCCCTTTTAGGAAAGAATCATCATATTGCTAATTTTGCATTTTATATTTGCTGTTTCTTAACTTTCATTCTAGTCAGCATCTTCTCTTTTATATACCTTAATTAGCAACACATTTTAAATCGGCTTCTGTTCAGTTTACTTCTCAAGAATGTATTTCATCAGAATAAACTCTATTATATAATAAAGGGCCTTATATATATTTTGAAATTTTCAAACATATGTTAAACAGGTAAAATTAAGAACAGAATGTTTTAATTCAAAATAACACTAATGTATATGTATTCTTTACTTGCTTTCTGGTTAATCACCATTTATGCAATTCTACATCAATGTTTACTGCATATAAAATAAATATGCATTTTTACTTACATTAGGAGTGTAAAGGATGACATGAAATAAAAATTAAGTAAAAGTAGATAGGGGCAATAAAAGTGCACACAACTTAGATATTCAACTTTAAAGTAAGTTGACTCTCCAAAAGAGAGAAAGAATTCAAGGAAGAATGATGTATTGACCTAGAAAACTGTTTTAAGGATAAGCTTTGTTTTAGCACTGGAATTCTTGAAGAAAAGTTTAGTTTATAATACAACAGAGTTAAGTATACCCATTTTGAAAGCATGGAAAAGTGAAGCTAGATTAGAAAAGAATAGGAGTTTAAAAATACATGCAATGAAACTATAAAAATTGAAGATATATATGCTAAAGATACTGAGTGTTGAAACTGAAGAGTTACTAATTAATATGTGGGAGAACATAAGGAGGGCAGGAAAAAAGTCACCGTTTATAGTAAAAGTAGTGACTATCCCTAAAAAAGAAAAGAAGAAGAAAAAAAGACGATTCTGGTAATTATAGACCAGTCAGCTTAACTTTGATACCAAGGTAGATACTAGAGTAAATCGTCAAACAATCAATTTGCAATCACCTAGAAGAGCAAAAGTTAGTGGGTAGCAACCAACATGGTTTTGTGAAGAGCAAATTGTGCCAGGCCAATTTAATTTCGTTCTATGATAGAGTGACAGGCCATGTAGATAAGGGCAAAGTAATAGATGTAATCTATCCGGACTTCAGTAACGCTTTTGATTCCTCTCCACATGACATTCTCATCAACAAGCAAGGAGATACGGTCTAGACCATACTTTGGTTAGGTGAGTGCACAGTTGTCTGTGGATTCATACTCCACGGTTGATTATCAGCCACTAGTCATCATCCATCGGGGCCATATCAATTGGCACACGAGTAAGTTGGTATCATTAATGAGACCGATATGTTTCCTTTGATGAAGATGGAATTGGACTGGCATAGAGGCACACTGATAAGCCAATCCCTCTTATACCAAAAAGAGAGAGCCCAATTTTCAGGGAAATATTTAGCAGCATCTTGTATCTTATGGGCACATCTAAAAGGTGACAGTCTAGGGAATGAGTAACAGACAAGGCTATCAGTTTTACTAATTATTATTCACACATAAATGTTGTTCCAAGGTGTGTAAGTGAAATCAGATAACTGTATTCTGTTAAGCTCATCAGAATAAATTATATTCATAAACTCTAGAGAAAACACACTTAAAGGATGCAACTTGCAGAGGGTAGAAGAGGGTTTTTTATTAAGAAGGATGGAATGTTTATATATAATGATCCAGAAATAACTGAATGGAGCACCTTTATCCTGACCTAGATCATAGATTTGAGAACATTTAGTTTACAGATCATATGCTGGTGAGCAATAATAAAATTCGTTAACTTTGCAGATAAGAAGAAAGTTCCAAACAATTTTGACATTTTGGGAAAATAGTCCATGGAAAAAAACAAGATAAAGGCCATGGGAATGAGACAGATAAAAGATAGGAAAAACGACTGGCCTGGCTCTACACATTGGGAACAGGCTCCAAAATATCAGTGAGCCATACTTGGATATCTGTGAGCAGGGTTGTGTGATAATATTTTTAATGAATTAACAGGAGTGGGCCATGAAAGCTTAATATGATTAAATTCATTTGAAGAGTGGAAGTAATAAAAACTAATATTTATTAACATACAGTTCCAAGAACCCTTTAAGTAAGGTACTATTTATTCGTATTTTATAATGCCTCATGTAAAGCTATTTGAGCAGGAAAAGTACACAGGAGAGGGGAGACATGTTTTTATTAGAAGCTGCATAAATAATGACCTAGAAAACAATTTGATGTGATTGAATGATGAACTTGATTCCTTGGTTCATAGTAAATGAACTTTGAGTCTTATTAATCACTGCAGTCTCTGCAGGGTATCCATCCTGTTTTGTGGCTCCATTTGAACACTGATTTCATGAATAACATTCCCCTGCAGATAGTTGGTCGGAGCTACCCTTATTTTAAAAATATTTGTATTCTGTGGATTCTCAAGAAGTAACAAGCAGGGCTTTCTTAGAGATAACTCCCCTAGGATTAAGTCCAAGGGAGTGGTTCTTAAACATTTTTCTTCCACAACTCCCTGAGTGTTCCTGCCAAGAGCATTGCCCATTTCATCCCTCCTAATTGCCTACAGGAAGACAGAAGAGGATATTATCATCTCGTCTTTATTTAGTCTAGGGAAACATAAGATTGCTCAGAGAATATGGTTGACTGAGAGTTGATAAGCAACAGCAATAACAGAGGAGAAGTGGAAGAGGTTTTAAGATAGACAAATGCTGCCATCACCATTAACAAGTATGACAAACTTTGGCTCCATTTCCTCGCATAATTTGGAACTTCCTAGTGATGTGCAGAAAAATTACACTTCCTAAATTTAAGGAACTCTTCAAAGAGAAATCACAAAAGTGATGGCATCCGAACTTCAACAGCCTTCTTAAATTAAATGTCGTTAACCACAGTGGGCCATAGTGCTTTTTAGTTTTACTTCTGTGGTATCTTTTCAGTTTCTGGCCTGAGTTAAAACATTTTTTTTCAAATATTTATTGTTATAAAGGATGTACACGGGTCATTGAATACAAAAGCAATTTCCCAACTGAGCACATAATTCCAGTTTTATGAATATACACTGTTATCTTCTATATTGCATCTATACGTATACCGAAACAACTCTGGAAGATTATATGCTAAAGCATCAT
>CAUYRT010058158.1:0-30481 GCA_963574885.1 Lepilemur ruficaudatus | reverse complement strand
TGTGAAGTTCACAGTCCAGAGGCACAGGCTCATTAAGAGACTGAAACCTAATCATAAAACTATAGAATGAGTATCCTCCCCACGGAACTAACCATCACATAATTAAAGTCCTATAAACCTTAGTTTCTTTTACCCAGTAATCATGTCCAGCTATCAAGGAAAAATTATAAATCATACCAGAAGGCAAAAAACAGTTTAAAGAAACAGAGCAGGCCGGGCGCAGTGGCTCACTCCTGTAATCCTAGCACTCTGGGGGCCAAGGCGGGCAGATCACTCAAGGTTAGGAGCTTGAAACCAGCCTGAACAAGAGCAAGACCCCATCTCTACTAAAAATAGAAAGAAATTAATTGGCCAACTAAAAATATATAGAAAAAGTTAGCCGGGCATGGTGGTGCATGCCTGTAGTCCCAGCTAATTGGGAGGCTGAGGCAGTAGGATCCCTTGAGCCCAGGAGTTTGAGGTTGCTGTGAGCTAGGCTGATGCCACGACACTCTAGCCCGGGCAACAGAGTGAGACTCTGTCTCAAAAACAAAACAAAAAAAAAAAAAAAACAGAGCAAGCATAAAACCAGACTCAGATATGACAGGGGCATTGGGATTGTCAAACTGGGAATGTAAAACTAAGATTAATACGCTAAGGAATTTAATGATTAAAGTAAGATAGCAACAAGAGCAGATATGGGCAATGTAAGCAGAAAAATGGTAATTGAAAGAAAGAACCAAGAAGAACTGCTAGAGATCAAAAACACTAACAAAAATGAATGCCTTTGGGCTCATTAGTAGACTAGACATGGTTGAGGATGGATTCTGACCTTGAGGATAACCTCACAGAAACTTGTAAAACTGAAAAGCAAGGAGAAAAAGATAGAATAACATGGAACAGAATATCCAAGCATTGTGGGGCAACTATAAAACACATAACACATGTATAATTAGAATACCAGAAGAAGAAAGGGACAAAGGAACAGAAACAATATTTGACACAATAGTGACTGAGGATTTCTCCAAATTAATGTTAGAAACCAAACCACAGATCCAGGAAGCTCTGAGAATAACAAGCAGGATAAATGCCAAATAAACTATATCTAGACATGTTATGCTCAAACTGCACAAAATCAAGATAAAGAAAATCTTGAACAAAAGCCTTTTGGAGGAGCAACGTTAAGAATTACATCTGTTGTCCCAAATAGCTGGGGGACAGTAAAAAAAATTACATCTGACTTCTCCACAGAAGCCAAGCAAGCAAGAAGAAAGAAAAGCGAGATACCTTAAGTGTTTTACAGGAACAATCCTACCAATCCCATGAAATTATCCTTTAAATAGAAGAATAGACTTTCTCAGACAAAAATTGAGGAAATTTGCCAGTAGATTTGTCTTGTAAGAAGTATACAGTATCTAATTTCAAGAGTTACCATAAAGCTACAGGGATGGTGACAGTGGTATTGTCTAAATAATAGACGAATGGGTCAGTGGAACAAAATGGAGAGCCCACAAATACATCCACATAAATATAGTCAACTGATCTTTGACAGAAGAGCAAAGTCAATACAATATAGCAAAAATATGTCATCATTTCAACAAATGTTACAGGAACAACTGGATATCCACCTGCAAAGAAATGGATCTAGGCACAGACCATACACCCATCGCAATGAACTTAAAATGGATCACAGACCTAAATGTAAAATACAAAATTATAGGACTCTGAGCAGATAGGAGAAATTCTATATGCCCTTGAATTTGGATATAGCACCAAAGGCATGATCCATTAAAGATATAATTAAGAAGCTGGACTTCATTAAAATTAAAAAAAACCAAAAAAACAAACTTCTGTGAAGGACACTGTGACACTGTCAAGAGAATTAAGACAGGTACAGACTGGCAGAAAATATTTGCAAAAAAATGTGGTAATCTAAAATATACAAAGAACTCTTAAAACTCATCTATAAGAACACAAAAAACCTGATTATAAGATGGGCTAAAGACCTTAGCAGACACCTCACCAAAAAAAATATACAGAAGTCAAATGAGCGTATGAAAAGATGCTTATTTCATTAGGAAAAATGAAAATTAAAATAGCATTGAAATACCATTGCATACCTGTTTCAGATTTTGTCCATTCTAATAACAGCAAATGTTGCCCAGGATGTGGTGCAGTAGGAACCTTTGGTTCGTGCTGGTGGGAATGCAAAATGGTATAGCTGCTTTGGAAGACAGTTTAGCAATGTCTTACAAAACTAAATTTATTCTTACCATATGATCCAAAGGCTAACATTTCTTGTTATTTACCCAAATAAGTTGAAAACTTATGTCAACTTAAAAACCGTGCAGGTTTAAAAACCGTGAATGTTTATAGCAGCTTTATTCATAAGTGCCAAAACTGGAACCAACCAAGATGTCTTAGGCGAGTATATAAATAAATTAGAATACCAAGACAATGAAATATTATTCACTGCTAAAAAGAAATTAGCTATTAAGTCACCCAAAGATATGGAAGAACCTTAAATGCCTATTACCATTGGAAAAGGCTACATACTGTGTGATTACAACTATATGACATTCTTGAAAAGACAAAATTATGGAGACAATAAAAGGATCAGTGGTTGCAAGGGTTTCAGGAGGAAGAGATGATGTATATAGTTGTAGTGCAGTGGAATTTTATTTACAGTGGTGAAACTGCCGTGTATGATACTACATTAGATATACGTCATTATACATTTATGAAAACCCATAGAATGTATAATACCATGGATGAATTGTAATGTAAAGTATGGGCTTTGGGTGATAATGATGTATCAGTGTAGGTTTACACATATGCTGACACATGACACTGTGTTGCTAATACACATAACACTGTGTTGCAGGGTTTTGATTGTAGGAGAGTCTGTATATGAGGGCTTGAGAGTATACAGTAATCTCTGTACCTTCTGTTCCATCATGCTGTGAACTTAAAACTTCTCTAAAAGTCTATTAAAAAATATGGAGGGGAATAAAGTGCATGAGTACTAAATTCTTTTGAGACCTTGCATGCTAGGAGAAATTCATATTTTACCCTCAAACTTAATTTATAGCTTTTCTGGGAATAGAATTTTATGTTGAAAATCATTACCTTAAGAATTAGGAAGAAATTTATTCCTTGTTTTAATTTTCATTGTTTCTGCTAAGAAATTCCAGTCCCTTAGGATTCTGGCTTCTTTGTAAGAGAATTTTTGTTTTTGTTAATTTGGTTTGGTATATTTTCATCTATTACCTTCTATATTGCATAAATTCTTTTAATGTGGAAATTCATGTTCTTCATTTCTGGACTATCTTGAATTATTTAAATTGTCTTTACCTGCTTTTTTCTTTTTCATTCTCTTTTTATTTGGATATTTGACTTTGTGGATGATTCATCTAATTATTTTCTCTTTCTCATTTTCTATCCTTTTAAATATTACCCTATCTTCCTTGATTATCTTTTGGGATCTATTAATAGTTTTTAAAAATGGCTGTTTCTATTTCCTCCAAAATGCTTTATTTTTTGCCTTTTTGACCTTATCTTTCATGTTATAACCTCTTCTTGGGTGTCATTTAAATTTGAGTTTTTGGCACATGTGTAACTGTTGGGGACTGGTTGGACTTGGTGAGTTTTGTAGGTGGGACTTGTTGACTCTGAGCTTCCTATAGCATGACTGGGCTGGACCGTGTATTTTGAGGACCTCCAATAATTGTCCTTATAGCTTCTGCCTGTAGAGAAGGCTGTTTGACACTGTCCTGGGGGTCCAAATTTGGGGAGGCAGATGGTTCTTGGTATCTGTATATTTCTCACGTGACCAGTGACATCACTATGACCCCCTCCCACCACCAATGCTGAATAATAAATGTCAAATATTTTGTGCCATTACTCATTCTTTATTAACTTTCTTTACTAAAAGTACCATCTCACTGATGGCTTTCTATTGGTTCCATTTGTTCTTTTTCTAACTTTTCTGCATGCCTTTGGATTAATTTAGCACTTTTTTGATTCCATTTTATTATTTTTGTTGACTCTTTTAACTTAAATTTTTTTGATAGTGATTGCCTGAATTTAGAATATACATCTAATCACAAGCTCAATCAAATAATATATCACTTCATGAGCACCTAATAGGAGGTCCCCCTAGAGAGGAGCCTGCAAGTGCTTGTGAACTCCTCCTGTGATTGTGGATCCCAGAGGTTTTACATTCTTTCAGTAACCTCCACTCAGTCTTTAGCAATTTGCTGAAATTTTTTGCTTTCTTCTTAGCTGACCTGACTCTTGCCTGAGGAGTGTTTCTTCACCTTGTGTTCTGCCATAGGTGAGCCAGTGATCACCAAGGAGAGAGGAGGATTCTCTCTCTCCTTGGGGGCATGTCTTTTAGGTGTAAGGCCCCTTGAGGCCTTACTGTGACCTCAGTTCTGATTGGTAAAAAAAGTTCTATAGTTTGCCTGCTTTTTCTTTTGTTCAGATATATAAGCATCACTTATAACAGTTTTCTATATCCTAGACAAAAGCAGAAATCCATCAATGTTCTTGACAAACAAATTTAGACTTTAGTTTTTTATTAAGCATATATTTTTTGAACTCGCTGCTAAAGAAAGATTTCACTGCAAAGAAATTATAAAAACTCTCATAAATAGTTGTAATATTAATCTATATAATGACAAATTCAAGCTAGTCTCTCTGCTAAGATTGCTCAGCCTACATTTCCTGTGTATATTTCACACATACTTGACCTGTGGGTTGTCTGTTTCCTGTTGACACTAGTGATGGTACCCCACAGTCTTAATGCAATTTGTAGGTTGTTGCACTCTTGGCTAGTACGCTTCATGATGGTGTGAGCGTAGCATCAATTACGTTTCACATGACCACCTGAGATGGGAAGGAGGTATTAATAATAGCTGTTCCTGGACTCTTCTCAATATGCACTTCTGTGAGCACTTTTAAGGTTATCCAAAATATCAATATGTTTGCTATTTTGCCTCTGGAATGAGTCAGGAAGAGTCAAGGTTATTGCTAGTCATTTATGGGATTTAACCACATATTAAAGAGGACTCTACACATTCATCTCACATACTAATAGGTAATACCGTGTAGATGCTGGAAATACAAAGCAAAGGAAGGTTTATCAAGGCTCATCTCAAGGTTTTTGAATGTAACTATTATTGCTAATACTCTACTAAAAATGAAAAAAGCTAGGAAATACATTATGTTCTGTGGTTCATCAAAATAGAAGGTGTTAACTGGGACTCTTTTGGACAGATAGGAGCTCTGTGTATGTTTGGTTATATTTTCTTCAGTAATTTTGCAAACCATTACAGTTAGAATTTTATAACCTTCTGTATAATAAAACAGCTTTAGATGCCCTATTCATACGTCTTGAGTTCCAGCAGTCTTTACATGGATATATGCTCTTTCTAAAATGCAAATCTACCAAATGCCTCAAATGTTTGTAACTTTGCATGGCACCTTTTGCCTTAAAGATAATCCCCCTCCTCTAGTCTTATTTAAATTTTAAGATAGAGATCAGGGACCAATTTCCTCTGATAAGTTTTTCCTGATGTCCTCACGTAGAATGAAGTATTTTATCCATTGGGCTACCTCTGGACATCCTTCTATTGCTGCATCTATTACATTCTGCCCAAATTATTTGTTAGAAGTCAGCCTCCCCTTCTAGACTTGAGTATAATTTACCTTTATATAGCTGGTACTTAATACAGAGCTCGGAGAAAGGATAGACACTCTGTGAATATTATTCAGCTGAATTATTGCTTAGTTATTTTGGTGGTTCAACCTAAAGTGCTAAAAGATGTTATCTATATTTTACTGAATCTATGAGAGACCTTCACACTTTTTCTCACAATAAAAAACTGAAATTTTCCATGTTTACAAACAAAATATAAATCATTTAATGAGGATTTACTGATATCTTAAATATTAAAATCAATGAGAGAACTGTGGCCTGCAGGTATCTTGATACAAATAAAAGATATAGGATTTAGATTTTATAGATATATATTTATTGACAGTTCTGATACAGTAATCCTCAAGTGTCCTTTTAGGCATTTTATAAACATGTTTGGAAAGGTAACTTATGAGCAAAGGAAACAAAGTATTATATCTATTTGATATCTGAAACAATTGAGGAAGCTCAAAACTCTTATGGTCATAATCCTATTTGTTTTGTTAGGCTTTTAGGGCATGGGGGGATTATTTTACAACTTAATCAATAGCTGATTAGTGTGAGTTCTCTAGGCTCTTCTGCTTGCAATTGATTATGAAATAAAAGTCTTAGTTTTATTTGAAATTGTATTTTATTTTAATTTTTTTTTTTCTCTACACCAGTGTAGTGACTATGACTTGGAATTTGGAACTGAGTGTTTGCAATTGGCTCTAAAATACTGTCACACTAAAGCCAAACTTGTAGAAGGATCGCCTGATCTCTGGAAGGTAAGACGGATGATACTTTGCTAGGGCTCTGTGCTGGTCCGTGTGTGTGTACATGACCACGTTTAAAAATGATAGAACACAATGGGAGTTAAAGGAGACTCACTGGGTTTATGGACCCATCAAAATGTACCATTTATGTTGCTTGACTTCAAGAAAATTCACTTTGGGATCATTCAAGGAAATTCCATTTTATAGTCCATAAGCCTTGTTTATTCACTTTTTTCCTCTATTCTTGTTCTCTGTGGATAACCTTTTATTCTGTTCACTCAATGGGATTAAAGCTACAACTCTGCCTGCAATATTAACATTTCCTTCCAAGCCCTGGGGTGGTTGCTCCAATTTATGTAGGTTGAAAGGGTATCTACCACAGTTCTGAAACAGTGGGGTAGTAGCTGGACCCACCTTCTCCTCCTGACCCCCTGTGAAGAACTGGACTCTTTTCTGTGGAAAGGCCCAACTCTTCTAATAGCAAACTCATTTCTTTTGGAAGGAATGCAGTGGTTGTTGCAAACAAAGTAGTAGCATTATCATACTACAGCTTCTTTTTGAGGCCAGAGGTATTTTAGAGTATGACTCCCCTTTGTTTCATGAAGTAGAAATGAGTTGAATTGAACAATGTATTCTGAAATAGAATTTTTAGATTAGTTCATAATTTTGAAATAAATATTTTTGCTTTGGAAATATTGCTTGTAGTCTTTGGAAATATTTATTAAAGATCTGCCAACAACTGAGATAGTAAAGATTCATTCTAACTCTGAAATTATGAGTCTATATGCATATTTCCTCATTGATTTGAAAACAGAAAGCCCTATAATTTGATTAGTTATCTTGCACAGTAACATGATGGGCCTTGCTGTATGCTAAGATTGTCTCAGACATACTTAAACTGTTGAATTCCTAGATTCTAAAATATTGACAGGCTTGGATTATTGCCTGGTAGAGAAAATTCCTGCAGTGTTATTGCTCATTTAAGGATATCTAAATGTCTTCAAGGCAGCAGGCAAACATTTTATTTGGATTATCTTTTTCTATATATGGCTTATTGGTGATATAAACATTAATTATGAGGATTTTGGCAATTACCAGTTAGGGGTATTGTTAAAGACCCCAACCCACATCTCTGTAGAATCTCTTTTGACTGTCTGCTAGACTTAATTTGAAGGTCAAGTAAAAAAGTGGAAACTGTGAGGTATTTTATTGCTATTAACATGTCAGTGCTCTCTGGCCTCAATTTGCTATCTTTGTGGGTGTGATTATTTACCTCTTGTGGGTACTATGAGCGTTCATCAAGCTTGTAAAGCACTCTGAGTTCTATGGATGGGAAAGGGAAGCAGCACATAACTCTTTGAATTTTGCACTTCACTATCTTCACAAATTTCATTTGTAGGTTTCTTTTCTCTTTTGTTAAATTCTCATATTTCACTGTTTTCTCCAGTAAGAGAGTGTTAGTCCTCAGGTACATATCGGGTCTTTTGTTTCCCTTTTGTGCACTCTGACATGATTGGCAGACTGCAGGGTGCTTCTCTTGGTTCTGCTAGTGAGTCACTTCACACATGCTGTTATGGGTTGAATTGTCCCCTAAAAGGTGTATTGGAGTCTTAAACTCTGGTACTTGTGAATGTGACCTTATTTGGAAACAAAATGAGGTCATAATGGAGTAGGGTAGGCCCTAAATCCAACATGACTCATGCTGGTATAAGAATAGGAGAAGAGACCCGAATGCAGGGAAGATGCCATGTGATGATGGAGCAGAGATTGGAGTGATGCATCTACAAGTCAAGGAATGCCAAGGATTATTACTTGCAACCACCAGAAGCCAGGAAGAGACTGGGAAGGATTCCTCCCCAAACCCTTCAGAGGGAACGCAGTCCTGCCTACAATTTGATCTTCAACTTCTAGCCTCCAGAACTGAGAGAGAATAGCTTTCTGTTCTTTTAGGTCCCCAGTGCGTGGTGCTTTGTCACAGCATCCCCGGGAAACACATGCTGAGGGGTGACATACCCTTTCAGGCCTAGAGGGATAAGGATCAAACTAGGGTGAAAGCAGAGAGCCTTACTCTTATGAATGAGGTTTGAATGATGTGCTGCAAAGGGACCTTGGACTCTAATAAAAGGCCTGCAATGCAGTGGATTGGGCAAAATGTCTTACAGACAGCCATTATAAGAGTTTTTTTCTGTTGGTATCATATTTTTTCTTTTAAGCAAGGTGAAACTATTTTGAGTGCAAATAGTGCAGATGTTTTTAGGTTCCCTGTTTCCTTTTTTTGGCCTTTTGTCTACTTTCAATCTTTGTGATATTTTCTGAGCTGATTACTTAGCCCCTTTTGCTAATATTGTATGACTCGTCTTTAGTATATATAGGCTTTTACTTAAATTTTGTGAGCTTATTTTGTATGACTATAGAGAGTAATTGCTGTTTAAACCACACAATAGAATTTACACATTGACATTAATGTTTTAATTATACAGTAATTCCAAAGATGTTGCTATTAAAAAAATTGAATCTAAGAAAAGTTTTAGTGCAGTTATGCTAAAACTGGTACTAGATCCAGGTGGCAGGGCCACGTACCCAGAACATACTCAGAAATGTAACACAGTCAAAGACACATTTGAACATAATAATAGAGAGGCACTTCACTGCCATAAAACAGTAAGGCAAGGAAGGATTCTGAAATATGAAACAGGATACCTTCTCCTACTCCTCAGAAGTCAAGGAGTTCACTCCACAGTGGTACGAATGACTAGAAATTTCTGGTGACTACACTTAGTATTATTTCAGTTGCCACCAGAAATTCCAGGAGGACTGTAGTTTTGTATTTTACATACAAATTTTAGTAAAAGTAACTGCAAACAGTAAACATTCAGGGTTGATGCCAGCCTTCTTGTGCTAGCTCCTCTGGGGTCTGGAGAAGATATCAGTTTTTTTCAAATTACCATGAAGGATAGAGAACATCGCCTTAGAAAGGACCACAGCACTCCCATCCTCTTCCATAAGAGTGCCCAACACCGAAGAGTACAGGACTGGCTTCCAGCAATCAGCTCTCATGCTTCCCTTCGGTAGTTGTGCCTTGGCAGGCCTCGGTAAACACTCTTATTTTGATGAGATTTCATGTAGTTTACATAAGAACTTTAGTCCCTCTAATTTATAGTTGTACCATATGTTTGCTCTAATATATTTTTAATTATACAACTTGGTCACGTACTACACTGTGTAGACTTAATTTGAATAGACTTCTTATTTCTAAACATCCAAACTGTCTTCAAGGCATAAAAGATTTATAGTCAATTATTAAAGAAATTTAACAATTGTATTCTGTTGTCCAACTACTTCTTAAGAAGGAGTCTCTAAAATGTTTGTATCATTGCTGCTATTGGAATAGATGACTTTTGAGGATTCCTTTTCATTGAGACTGCATTTTTTGAATTCAAGTATTCTAGCATCTTTGTTTAAAAACAAAAGAAACAAAATAGTCTTTATTTGATTTTGTAACCTCACAAGTACAATGTGGTGACATTGTTTCTTTTGAGAGGTTTTCATACAGTTATCCAGTCTCAAATTATTTTCTAGACGTATGTAATGAAATGGAAAAAATTCCAAAGATCTACATAGTAAACATTGTATATCTTTAAAATGTAAGTTTTTCTAATTATTGGAGTTACATATTATCTTGTGAGATGAAAGGTGGGAGAATATTAAGTGTAATCTCATATAAGCTGGTGGCCAACTGGGATTGGCTCTATTCTGAAAGGTCTGTTTTACTGTTTTGTGTCTCACTCAGCACACAAAGAGAAACAAAATATAGGTATGCTAGTCTCTGCCAGGTAGCTAGTATGCTAGTCTCTGCCAGCTACCTTGAGGTAGCTGAGAGAATCCTGGCCTAGGACTTGAGAAGACAATTATGTCTGTAGCTCTGAGCTTCAGATTTTTCTTCTATTGAATTTTTTTTTTTTTAGCTAAACACACTACTCAGATGAAATATTGCGTAGAAGCTAAATTGAACAACATAGACAAAAATTGAGCTGAGCTAGGTGAGTATCAGATGTTGAGTTAGAGTCTCACCTGCACAGAACACTTTTACTGTTTTTCAAGTGGCCCCTGAGGCTCTCGTGAGCACAGTTTGAAAACAAGTCAATTAGACATTTGCTTCTATCACTAAAGGATTGATTTGCTTTTTTAAAATAATTATTTTCCATAATAGAGTATTGTGCAAGGTCAATGGAAGACTTCAGATTATGCAGACAGAACAAAATCACTTCAAAACTGATTGTTTAGGGTGTTATTTTTTTCCAATTAAAAATAAGGAAAGGACAACCCACATTACTGTAAAATGGAAAAATTGAATAACTCATCAATTCACAATTGCAACACTTTCCAGTAATATTCCCTTTGAAGTATTTAGTTGTTTTATTTAGGAAAAAAAAAAGGCCATTCTTAAAAAGATATTTTAAAAGTTTGTAAGAAAGATCTCTTCTGTAGTTTATTTTGATTAAATCAGTATTTGAGAAGTACAGTTGAGGTATATAGAGGGTGTTAAAATTCAAAAAAGCCGTAATCTGTATATAGTAGGTATACACAGCTTATAGGGAAAAAGAGATGATAAATTTGAGTTTTTATTGTTATTCAGTTAATTAATATAAGAGGAGACAAAACCTTTGGGTAATAAATGTATTTTATTCATAAAACTGACTCCAGTGTAAGTTAAGTCTTGCAAGTATTCTAGAAAAGTCATTTTAGTATTTGAGAATAATTTTCTATAAATTCATAAATCCATCATGATTTGTATGAAAAAATAAAGTACTTCCATAATTATTTTAACTTAAAATGCTTTTACCCCTTGAAATAGGAGGAGTAGAAAATGAATTATGATAATTATTCATCTTCCCCTAGTTTCTGTTCTGAGTTTACCCTACACAGCAGACAATTATTGTAGGAAAAACTTTCTCTTTTACATTGCAAATGTTAATAAGGCCTGATTTCAGATATCTAGTTAATTAGGTATTTTCAAGAAAAGAATTAAAAATTAATTTTACTTAATTTTATAAAAGTAAAATTCTCAACTGTAATGTAGTCTGTATATGTTAAGGATTTTTATTCATTTTTTTCATTACTGTATTCTCAGCACTTAGAATGGGGCCTAGAACATAGGAGTTATTCAATCAATATTTGTTTAATGAATGAATGAGATCAATACATTCTTTCTTGTGGTAAAATGCATAGCATGAACCTTTAAATGTCTATTTTTTAATCACTTTTTCTCCAGATAGTAGAATTGCATTATTATCGGTAACTATAGTAGATATAGTACTGGGAATAACTAGTTCTGGTTGCCGTGTGCTTGTTTTAGAGATTATAGTGTTTGACTTTTAATTTCCTTAGATTGAATTGCTTGAGCCACCTTTCTGTCTGTGTTACCAGGTTACCTGCCACTTTAATTCTGGATAGTAAGGTGTAGCTTTGGTGCAGGATTTACTACCAGGATAATGGTATAGCAGAGGAAATGTATTTTTCATAGAAGTGCGCTGGCCCACTTGTGCTGAACAAAGTTTCTGTAGAAATCCAGTAATGAGATAATCTAGAGGAAAAAAGTTCAATTTTATAGGTGTGGTAAGGTATTAATATGGTGAGCATTTCTCAAAATGGGTTTTTAGACCATCTGCATCATAGTCATCTGGGTGCTTGAATGTAGGTTCTATTACCTTGTAGTACTTAGTGATAAGCTCTTTTGTTTTTCACCCCATCTTTCAGCTCTGTGATATAGGAGAACTAATTCTGCAATGCAATGCACTTACATGTTCTGTACTTGAGCTCACTGGATGAGATCTGGAAAGTATCGCCATAAATAGACACATACCATGGCAGGCTACGTTACAAGGAGCAGATTACAATTACAAGGAGGCTCTGTGTTTTTAAGGAAAGGTCATCATTGTTCTTAGGCACACATTGGTGCCCTGTATGCTCTTGCTATTGGAGCCGTGTTTTAACAAAATCTTGTAAGGCAAATCTTATCTGGGTACATACAGATATACTCAATTCAGAAGGAAGTCCCTCTTAATATGACTTGATCTTTGAGAATTGTCTAATTTCAACTGAGAAGGCAACTTGATGATTGTTGTACAGAGATTTCTTCCCTCCATCCTTTCCTTCTTTCTAATATAAAACATTATTAAATATTAATGTTAATGCTTTTCTTTGACCACTACCATATTTTCTTTGATTAGAATACTTAAGTTATACTAAGGTTTAGGTAACCATTGACACATAATAATTTATTCAAAGATTTAAAAATAAATCTTCAATGATTTGTAGGAATAGTTTTTTTTAATGGGAATTTGCTGATGCAATTCTAATTCAGAAATTGTCAGTATTATGTGTTTATAGTTTCTTCAAAATCAAGAATTTCCTTGGGGGCATTATTTTATTACTTTCACATTCCTTCCTGCTCTGTTAAGTCTAATGAGGTTTATCTGTCCTTTAGGTGACCTACAAACGAGATCTGTATGCGGCTGAATCGATTATTAAGGGTATGTTTGGCCTTGTGGCTGTCAGTTCCTATGTTTCAAAAATGTAAGCCAGTTCAGAATTTCTCATGAAAGTTCAAATCCCAGCAATCTCAGAAGTATAAATGCCTGTAGGCCAACAAGGTCTCTGATTTGCATTTTGAAAATAATTACATTTTATTTTGTTTGCTGCTTGTGAAATATCACTTACTATGATGTAACATTGGTTTTAGTTTTTATAGAGGAAATACTTTATTAGCTTGAGAAGAATATGGGACATTTGTACTATTAGAAAGGAAACAGTGAAAACTGATATTTTAATAAATTTGTAAAGGTCTTATTTAATTTTTACTATTAAGAAAACTGCCTCTTCCTCTTAATACTGTCGTATCAGTACATTAGATAGCATCTCCCATATGAGAAACATTATCTTCTCAAATTAGAGAAATTTGACTGGATGGGAGGATTTTTTTCATTTCTTTTTGGTCTGACAATGACTACAATTCTGTTCTGTAATTTTGGATATCACATGTGTGATAACTCACTTTTCTATCTCTAACTCTAAGATCCTAGCTACACAAAGATAGTTTTATTTAATAATCAAGTGTTTGTTATTGTGCTTAACACTGTGTTAGGAATGTAATTAAGACGTACCAGGGACATTCATATTGGCATTTTAGACCAGATAATTCTATGCACTGGGGACTGTTTTCTGCATTTGTAGGTTGTTTAGTGGCATATCTGACCTCCACTCACTAGATACCGGAAGCACCCATCCCTCTTTCCCCTCCCCCCAGTTGTCACAATCAAAGATGTTCTATGATATTGCCAAATGTCCTCTAGGAGACAAAATTGCCCCTAATGGAGAACCACTGTTTTTAAATATATAGTCCTAGCAAGATTGGAGGTGTTCACTCTAATCCTGAAACAAGTATAGTGCTTTACAATATTTTAGTAACTGACTTCTTTAAAAATAGATTTTGGATAGAACTATGTGCTTAGGTTTTGAATGACAGGTGAACTTCTAAATTCAAACTTTTATTGAAGTATAAAAAAAGGTACTGAATCTAAATTTTGAATGCATCAATATATTTAAAAATGTTGAGAAAACCTATTTTATAATTAATTGGCTTCACATGCAGAAAATTGAAATCTTTCTTTGATCATGACACTATATTTGCAATTTACCCTCAAGTTCTTTGTCCTCCAAGCATATTTTGTTTCAGACCATTAAGGTATTATAATTTATGCATCTGTGTATATAAACAGATGCATAAATCACAATGTTGACCCATGTTTACATATCAACCAAGCAATGTGTAAACATTACTCTGGAGAAGTTTGGCTAAACCATGATGTGGTTGGTTACGTTCTCAACACAAGGAAATATAAAACTCTGGTTGGTTTCTTTACCAAGTCTTTTTCTGTATTACCTAGGAAAAATGGAAAGGATCTGTTTTGTGACCAAGTAGTAAGTGGTCCAACTGAATTGGACTACTTTGCATATATATTATCAGAGCAGGTTTCTTGCAGTGTAAAAGGCTACATAAGTGTAATTGCAGGGACCATGACTTTGGAAATTGTTTGCAGAGAAATTGTTATCATTTAGATAACAGGTTTAGTATGCTATATTTATTTTTAAAGTATTGAAAAACTGTTCTTTCATTCTTAAGGAAAATAATCTGACTAGTCTGGTGTAAACAGCTGATTTAGGTCAATAAGCTCTACAAGTTCCCTTATCCTCTAGGATTTGTATTTCTCCTAATTTCCCAGGAGATTCTGCTGTTGCTGGTACACTGCTGGCACCACTGCTCTGTGGCCCTCCTATTCTCAGTGTGCGCCTTTAGACCAGCAGCATTGCCATTACCTGAGTACTTAAAAGTAGAATCTTTGCCTTACCCCATTCAATCAGAATCTGCACTTTAACAAGACCTCTGGCTGGGTAGCTTACAGGTTAAATTCCAGAAGCATTCCTCTGGGCTGCCCCTCAGTCTTTTGTAGGTCATTTATTTCCAAATAGTATTTTTATTGTGTTAAGAGCTTGAAGTCTAATTATGCTCTACCAGCTCCAAATGCTCATTTGTTCACCTGAGATTACCCTTCATGACTTGTACTCAGTACTATCTCTGACAGTAGAAATATCTCTCTGGGCATAGGAAAAAGAAAACCTGGATTAAAAAAAATAAATTCCAAAATATGGTATATAGTACCTTAATATTATATTTACCTGTTTGCCTGTTCTTAGTGTATTAATCAGGGTTTTCCAAAGAAACAGAACCAATAGGATATACCTAGATAGAGATACATGAAAAGATTTATTATGAGGAATTGGCTCACGTCATTATGGAGGCTAAGTTCCATGATCTGCTTTCTGCAAGCTGGAGGCCCAGGAAAGCTGGTGGTGTCGTTTCAGTCCAAATGCAAAGGCGTGAGAACCAAGGGAGTCAGTGATATTAAGTCCCACTCTGAGCCCAAAGACCCAAGGACCAGGGGCGCCAATGTTTGATGCCAGGATGTACCAGCTCCAGAAGAGAGAATTCGCCCTTCTCTGCTTTGTTCTATTCAGGCCCTCAATGGATCAGATGATGCCCACACCCATTGGTGAGGGGAGGATATTCAAATGCTTGTCTCCTCTGGAAACACCCTCACAGACACACCTAGAAATAATATTTTACCAGCTGTTTGGGCTAACTTAACCCAGTCAAGACATATAAACATGACATATGACATATAAGATAAACCATCACACTGCTAAATGTTCAAATTATTTTTCTGTTACACAGCATTATTGAACATAGTGCTGAGCATTGTTTGAACATTTTATGTATACTATCTCTTAATCTCTTCTCCAAGAAATCAGCCATGTAATTAGTGTTGTTTGCATATTATAGGACAATCAAAGGTTCTAAAGCAAATACTGACTTGAGATGGACAGAAAATTATTAACTACAAGTCTGTGCCTTAGACAATTTACCTCTTTCATTATGTATCTATTCTACCTTATTTTTCGCCTTAAGTAGAGATTGTTCAGATTTCCTTATCTGAAACTCTTGGGCTACATGTGTTTTAGAATTTGGAATACTTTGTACTTTAGAAGCTGCTGCAGTATGTCATATATATCACATCATTTGGGATCTTACCACAAAATGAAACTTAAGCATAAATGTTTACACTCAATGCAATAATAAAGACTGTAGATCTTCTAGCTAGTTCAAGTTCAGGACTGATTTTGCCAACAAATTTATATATGAAAACAATGGTTTATTTTAGTTTTAAGAACTCTGATTTCAGCATTGCCTAAAACATGGTATGAACCTGTTTTAGATTATTATTCAGTGAAGGTGGGAAGAAGGTCTGTTTTCTTGGTATCCTCTAGCATTGAGTTGGGTTAAACTGCATGATGTGTTAATGGGTGCAGCTACATTTTTTTCCCCTTAGAGTTTAAGGCCTTTAAGTTATGGGAATTTATGGCCTTTCCCTCCAGTCTTATCACTCTACCTGCTTACAACAGGTGCATATTGGGATCCACTATATCTACCCCAAATCGGATTTTCTTTCTTTTCTTTTTAAACATAGAAATAGTATAATATTTGAGTGTTGTTTTTTTTTTTTTTTTTTGTCAAGGTTTAAAACCAGGACTTGGAGCACATATCACTCATTCCAGGTGCCTTATGTTATCTCATTTATTCTTTAAAATAATACTGTAAAGTAGATATTATTGCTGCCATTTTGCAGGTGGGAAAACTAAAATTTAGGTTAGATAACTTTCCTGTGATTCACACAGTAAGAGCAAGATCCGCTATTTATGAGACTGAGGCTGCCGGCTGTGCTAAGAGGGCGACAAGATCTGCTATTTAAATGCAGGTTTCCATTGTCCTTAAGTCTGCCTTTACTCTGGGATATGACCATTTTGTACCTCGGAATCATGCAGCTACTTGTGCTATCTACTAAAGTGGATACTGGATTCAGTAGCTCTCTTGGTGAGTACAACAGTGGTTTCTGAAGTTCAGCCTGCCTACCTAGGATTCTTTTAGGTTGAAAACTGGACCTTTAACTGGCCTAAAGAGGAACGATCATACAATTAACACAAGAGTTTATCTCCCAGTGGTTACCCAAGCACATAGTGTAGTCTTCCGTAGAGTGTATGTTGCTGGCATCATAGGGAGGTAAAAAATGTATAATATTGTAATGACAGATTTCTAGATATGCCCAGAGAAAGACTAAAAATAAAAATTCAAGATCAGAATAATAATCTGAAACGATTTTTGAGTATTGTTTAATTTTTCTTTTTTGTTAATTCTAGTAGTTTAATGGTCATTAACTAGACATAAAAATTTTTCCTCTTATGCTGTAATATGAGTGCCTTGTATTTTGCAATTTGTCCTTCCTGAGCTGCTTTTTCTCTTGAATACCAATTATTGCTGGTCAACAAATCATATTCTGATGTAACTATTGTCTCATTTAGTTTTTCCAGACTCTATAAAACATTTCTGGTGTAAATATCATGTCTCATGTCTTGCAAGAGTGCTTTATACTCTACTTGTCAGCAGAACAGCATGTGTATTTTAGTCCATCTTAATTTATGTTCAAGTCAACATCTTTGGCTTTGTATGGGAATTTTGGTGTTGGGAAAAATAATTTTTCTTCACTGGTATTCAACTTATGTTTGCTAACTTCAAGCAAGCATTTGACTAAAATCTCTAAGTTGTGGCATGCAGCAAGTCTCCAAATCTGATTTTTATTTTGTATTAAGTATTTTTTATGAAGCTTAATTTATTTTAGCATCAATATGTTTGCATGGATTTCCATTTATGATACATTATTTGATAATAGGAAACATGTTTAGAAGAAAGTGGTACTTTCATTTGTCTTTTATGCAATTGAATTACAAACTTATTGTTATAACTATATAAAGCAAAGCATTCTTAATTCCTTTTTCTAAGGTAGAGAGTTGGATTTGCTCTCTTTCAGGCTTCTACTTTGAGTGAAATTTAAATCAAACTTTTCTAGGGAGTAGTGTGATTAACTGGCACTATAAGATGCTATACTGATTGGTAAGTTTGGAAACACCCACTTCACAAAGAGATATTGTACTTTTGTCCCACAAGTGGGTTGAGCCCACCCAAGCCTGTGTATTAAAGTGGTAACAGATGCCAGTGGTAACATACTTTGTGTAGATTTACATAAGCCACAAAAATAATCTCAGCCTACACTTGATTTAATATGCTTGCCATGTAAGTGTCAATATTCTAAGATTTTCTAAAAAAAGTCCCTATGGAATTTCTAAATAAAAGAGTACATTTACTTTCTTTAACACCAGTCCTTCATCAATTTTTTAATATATTCGATTTTCTGGCTGAAAAGCATTTTAAAAATAATTTCATTTTTCTTGGTTATAGTACTACAAACACAAGTAAGCTTGTGCTATAAAACTGCCTCATGGTGCCTCTTTTCATATGGTGGTTTATATAAAAATGTAAAAATAAAATAGTTAAAATTGAAAATAATTTCAGTTTTAACTGACTTTAGTTAAAATTAGTGTTAATGTTCATTTACAAATCCATCTCTTTTTCTAGTCATTATGTAAGGTTTTCCATTTGTTAAGCATTTATTTTAATGGAAATTGACTTTTTCTGAAATATAGCATCTCTTAGTGGCTCAGAAGTTTACATTTTATTCAGAAAATGTTTTCTTGAACATCAGTGGTACAGGTAGATTTTTTTTCAAAAAGTATTTAGGAACTGTCAAGCTATAAACCCTCATGCCTGCTTTTTTGGTATAGTTTCTGAAAAACTGTACGGTAGGGAAGCAATTGAATTCTTTTGTGTTTATACATTGAAAGTAGCTGAATATACTTCTAAATTGGCTCTGGAAGGAATAAAACAAAATCACATGTGAATAAATTAGGTTCAGCATTACTGAAAATTAGAAAGACTGTGTTGGAGTGTGTTTTATGCATGTAGAGAAACCAGTGCCTTAATTTGTTAGTGATTCCTTAACATTTTTGCTTGAAAATCATGGTATTTTTAAGGGCAATAATATTTTGAATCAAGTTGAAAAGATGAGGAACTTTAGATCAGATTTTCCACATCTGTAACTGGACAGTGTTTTGCATCTATGGTATATCCTCATCAGGTTTTTCTTGTTAAATACCCAGTGGTGACACCATTTATGTTATTAGCCGTGTTTTTGGACAATGCAAAGTGACAGCAAAGATTTATATAGTAACCTTAATTTTTTATGTCTCTAGCTTTTGAGTATGATACTTAATTTTCCAAATTTTCACATTAATGTCATAACTTCTTTGTACATGATCATTTTTGTGCTTCATTCTTTTGAAAATAGTACTGTGATTGTATCTTCTGTGAATCTGTAAGAACATTTACGTCAAGCTTTAATTAGTGAGAATAGGAAGGCTGCAATATGGTTTAAGAGCAATTTGGTTTCCTTGGAATCTTATTGTAAAAAAATGATATAAATTGGAAAGTTCAGTATTTGGGTCAAGATTAGAGAAAGTGGAGTTCACTTGTTTGTTTAATTTTGTAATTTCCTTAATTTGTATCAGTGAAATGGTAATTTAAGCACAGACAAGTAAATCTGTCAATTTCAAAATGTTTGAAGGTCACAGCGAGGTATTAAGCAACTAGCTAAATAAGACTTGATAACAGACAAAAGCCAGCCACGTATACTTCACTCTGATGTAGGTGGGGTTTTTTTAAAAAAAACAACAGTCCCCCTCTCCCACAAAACCCAAACAGTTATGCTCAAAGCAATAGTACACTTTGTAATGTTCTCATGAGTCACTAACCTTAAAAACATTGCATTTCTTTCAAATTTATTTCTTTCCACTGAGACAGAATATATACTTTGAAAAGCAAGAAAAGAAGTACAGTATCGTTTACTTAGAAAACGTTTGCTTATACTGCTTACACATAGAAACATATGCAAGAGACAAGATGTCACATACCTGCTTCTTTTAGTTCTAATGTAGGAAACTTCATCGTGTATTCAGTGACATTTTAAAATGCAGTTAAGATCTGATAATATAAAACATGTTTTAAAAAATATCTGCCTATGTACAATTGCCCTCCAGTTGAAACAGGCACAGTTAGCAATGAAGCGAGCTTATCAGACCATTTCGACCTTTAATGTGGGTATGTGTAGTTTTCTTGCATATCTTTATTTGCTCTGCCTATTGTCCACTGTCCTGTAGTCATGGATTTTTGGCTATTTTTCCTCTATTTACTGCCTGCCTTCCCCCTTCCTGTTATAATAGCTTCCTCGTTCAAGGTGTTCAGACAAATCTTAAGTATCCTATATAGATGAAACTTAGGGACATCAAGGCTTAATAGTAGTGATTCTATTTAATATCACTTCAAAATCTTTCACATGAGTTAGAAAATAGACTCTGATATTGACTTTTGATTCAAGGAACTCAACAAGAGAATTGGAAGATCCTATAGTCACTTTGAACAGATTAGAGTTTGAAACATCTTTTGGAAATGACTACTTTTGGATTTGATACAATTACATAAGAACACTAAAACTGACTCAAGAGGTCAGTGTAGTCGACAATGAGGGTTAACAGAAGAAGCACATGGTGTTTGATGTTTTTAAGAAAATTGAGGTCAGACTTCTGAATATTTGGCCCACTTAATGGAGCTAACCTTATTTAGGTTTATTTATCTTTCTTCTGTGATAGTTGAAAGTTTCTTGTAAAATGCAAACACTATCCTGAGTGCTCATGAATCCCTAGTGATGATTAATTAATAGAGATGTATGTCTAGGTATTCTTGTTTCTCATTAATGTGTCAGTGGGCCTATGTCATATGGTAACAAAGAAGCCGTGCATATTAGAAATTTTACATATTACTGTTTTGTGAAATTAAATGAAAAGACCTCCAATTGCATCCATTTTCTAATGCTTTATAGAAGACTATATACTTTATATATACCAAGAGATCCAATGTTCAAGGAAAATAGGAAGTTTTAAAAGATGAGTATGTTACAAATGGGATTTTGGCCTCCTTCATAAACTTTCAGATTTATACATTATTAAAATTATGGAGAATTTTAGTTAAAATAACACTGGAATTGAACATTTATGAAACCGCATTGTATATATGTCGCTAAACCATGTATTCTAACCAAAGGTGGCTACATTTTAGATTGCAAAGATCATTAAGCCAGGGATTTGAAAAGCCTAGAGAATTTCTGTTGCTACAGCTGGATTAAAACTTGAGAGAATTTCAAAAGATAGATGGAGCTTCATATAGTCAAACTTTTTACATTGTCCAGCCTCATTGTAGTTTTGATTTGCATTTCTCTAATGATTAAGGATGTTGACCATCTTTCATGTGCTTAATGGCCATTTGTATACCTTCTTTGGAGAAATGTTTATTCATGTTCTTTGTCCATTTTTGAATCAGGTCTTTTTTTTGTTTTGACTTTTAGGAATTCTCTATTTATTCTGGTCATTAATCCTTTATCAAATATATGATGTACAAATATTTTCTTCAATTCTGTGGTTGCCTTTTTACTACGTTGGTGTCTGGATGCATAATTTTTAGTTTTTGTTAAGTCCAATTTGTCTACTTTTGTTGTTGTTACTGTTATTTGTGCCTTTGGTGTCATATGTAAGAAATCACTGCCAAATCCAGTGTCAAGAAGTTTTGTAGTATGTATTCTTAAAGTTTTATAGTTGTAGGTCACACATTTTGTTTTTTGATCATTTCGAGTTAACTTTTGTACATGGTGTTGGGTAAGGGTCTAAATTCATTCTTTTGCTTATGGCTATCCAGTTTTCCCAGCACCATTTGTTGAAGACTGTCCTTTCTTTCCCCATTGAATGGTCTCTTTTTTAAAATTTTGTTTTGAGAAGAAGGGAAGAGTAGTTTATTAATTAGACAACAAATGAGGAGGTTGGCAGACTCCTGTCTCAAAGTACCAACGTCCTCAAATGGTCTTGACAACTGTGTCAAAATACGTTTGACCACTTAGGTGAGGGTTTATTTTGGGACTCTCTATGCTATACCATTAGTCTATATGTCTGTATTTATGCCAGTACTGTACTGTTTTGATTACTGTAGTTTTGTATTAACTTTTAAAATCAGAGATTGAGAGTCCTCCTACTTTGTTCTTCTTTTTCAAAATTGTTTTGGCTATTCTGGGATCCCTTTAGATTTCATATGGACTTTAGGATGGGTTTTTTTTATTTCTACAAATAAAATCTTTGAGATTTTGATAGGGGTTGCATTGAATTTGTATTAATAGATCACTTTGGGTAACAGTTGAATGTCCTTTATGTAAAATACTTGGTACCAGAAGTGTTTTGGATTTTTTCAGAATTTGGCATATTTGCATTATGCTTACTGGTTGAACATCCCTGAGCTCAAGGAGCATTTCCTCTGAGCGTCATGGTGGTACTCAAAAAGGTTTTGATTTTGGATGTTTAGATTAGGGATACTCAACTTGTATTGATATCTTAACATTAAGGCTTTCAGTCTATGAACATGGAATATGTTTCTATTTGTTTACATAGTCTTTAATTTCTTTTAACAGTGTTTTATAGTTTTATAGTACAAGTCTCTCACTCCCTCAGTAAATTCTTTAAGTATTTTGTTTCAATGCTATTATGAATGAAATTGTTTTTAGTATTTTTTTCAAACTGTTCCTCACTAGTATATAGCAATGCAACTTATTTTTGTTTGTTGACTTTATATTTTGCTTTGATGAACTCATTTATTCTAACATGTCTGTATTTTTGTGTGGAATCTTTAGGGTTTTCTGCACACCAGATCATATCATCTGTGAATGGAGATAATTTTACTTTTTCCTCTTTTAGTTGGATGCATTTTCTTTCTTTTTCTTGCCTAATTGTTCTGGCTAGAATTTCCAGTACTGTGTTGTGCATAAGCAGTGAGTAGTCATCCTTCTCTTGTTTCTGATCTTAGAGGAGAAGCTTTCAGTCTTTTACAAAATACTAGCAAACCAATTCTGCAGTGTATTAACAGAATCATACACCATGAGCAAGTAGAATTTCTCCTGGAATGCACGGCGGATTACTCAACGTATGATCAATGTAAAACACCATTAACAGACTAAAGGAAAAAAAACCCACATGATCATCTCAGTTGATACAGAAAAAGCATTTGACAAAATTTACCACCATTCATGATAAAAATACTTAATAAACTAGTAACAGAAAGAAATCACTTCAACATAATAGAAATCATACATGGAAAACCCATAATGAACATCATATTCATCTGCTTTTTACTTAAAGGATGCTAATAATATCTTTTTAACTATCTGTTAGTAACATTGTATTAGTTAGAATTGAAAGGACATTCTAAGGATCTTTCAGCTTTCTGAGGTATGTTAAAGCTATTAGTTAATAAAATTGTTATTTCTCTTATTTCATGTTCTTAGCAGTTTTTCTCTTAACTTTAAAAAGTTCTGGCCAGGTGTGGTGGCTCATGTCTGTAATCCTAGCACTCTGGGAGGATGAGGCAGGCAGATCATTTCAGTTCAGGAGTTCGAGACCAGCCTGAGCAAAAGAGACACCCCATCTCTACCAAAAATAGAAAAAATTAGCCGGGCATGGTGGCGCATGCCTGTAGTCCCAGCTACTTGGGAGGCTGAGGCAAAAGGATCTCTTGAACCCAAGAGTTTAATGTTGCTGGGAGCTAAGCTCATGCCACGGCACTCTAGCAGGGGCAACAGAGTGAGACTCTGTCTCAAAAAATAAATAAATAAATAAAATAAAAAAAATAAATAAAACATAAAAAGTTCCCCCATTGTTTTAATGTTTTGTAGATCTTTATGTATCCTTATGTAAGACCTTATAGAAGTATGGATGACAGGACTAGTTATATTCAGATTTTTTTCCCTATTTTTTAAAACCTCTTGTCAAACTACAGATACAGAAATCTAAACCAAACAATCTTACATCTTGGAGAGTAATGCACATACCTGTGTACCATCACTTAGATAAGAATAAAACTTTGCCACCCACTGCCAAAGTCCTTTCCTGTACTTTTAACCAATTATAACCTATGCTCTTCTCAAAAGTAACAGCTATTCAGATTTTATAACAATCTCCTTCTCACATTTCTTAAGAGCTTTATTACATACGTATGTATTCCTAGTCACTGTAGTTTAGATGTGATAATATTTCTTAAAGGACATTTTAATTCTCATTTAAACTACAGCTTCCTTGTCCCTTTGTTTTTCTTACACTTTGCCCTTTGCTGAACCTGGCCCATTTGACCTATAAGTGTTCTCCTATTTTGAGTTTTGATGAGTGCATATTCATGCATGGTGCAGTTTTGTATATTTCTGTATGTCTCTCTGTCCTCTAAGTGGCAGCTGGAACTTGAAGCTTTATCAGAGTTAGTTTCATCTTTTTGGCAAAACTACAGATGGTATGCTTTTTATCAGATGGCACCTAATGTTTGCTTATCTTTTGTGATGATAGCAGCCATTGATATTTAATGCCTAGATTTGTTAATACATTGGGAGTAGTACAAATTGTGATGTTCTAATTCTATTAATTGGTTTTCATATATTAGTTGGAGTGTTTTATAAATGTTTTCCTTTATCTACAATTTATGCAGGAAGTGTAAAAGCTTAGGTATTTTTCTTTATCAGTTTTTAAGTGAATGAATTGATTTTCTGTCAAACTCTATAGTTATCGATTAGTATGTGTGTATAAAGATAAAATATCTCATGAGTTTATAGGGATAATTCCAATTCAATATTAATGTATATTTTAGTTCTTTCTCATTGAGAATGTTGGTTCTCAAAGATGCAGTGAGTAATAGAATATTCCATAATTAATCAGTTGTTTTATTCAACCATGCACTGACTAGCATCAAAGCAATACTATTAACCAATGTTATTTTAGTAAACAGTTAATTTTTTTCTACATATCTATTGCCATTCACTCTCCCATCCTATTTTTTGTTTGTTAAACTTGTATAGCCATTATAGATTATGCAGCCATTATGTAATGTAGTCTGTTTTAGCCCTTAGCTAATCATAGTTTTATGAGTAGCCTTATGTTCTATGCTATTTCTCATCCTTACATTTATGACTCTAGAATTCTGTCTGAAGCTTGAGTTCTAGTCTATTTCTCAGGAAAGATTAATGGGAAAATTATTTCCAAATTCATGTTGATAGCTGCTTGTGGGGTTTGTACTTCAAAGTCAGTTTTGCTGATATAAAACCTTTGGCTCCTGTTTTTCTCTTGAATGTCTTAAGTATGTCCTTCCATTTTCTTTTTGTATAAAGTCTGATCATTATTTCATCATATGCCCTTATATGTCTCTACTGTTTTTGTTTAGGTGACCAAAGGAATGTTTTTTCTTTAAAGGCTAGTAATTTTGCTAGAAAATGCCTTGATACTGGTTTTTATTGGTAGACATTTGCAGTATATTATATGTAATATACTCTTCATATAAATATGAATTTTAGAAAGATTTTTTAAGCTATAATTTTTAGTATTCTCTTCATCTTGGTTTGTTGTATGTTTGGATCATCTTTCCCTAATGTCAATATTTGTCACTTTCTGTTGAGTCATTTTAATCTTTTTTCATTTTTTATTTAAATTTTTATTTTTACATTTTTTCTCATAAAATATCTGTTAATGTTTATACTGTGTCACTCCTAGCTTAGTGTTTACTTCTGAAATCTTCTAAATCTTTTTCTCTAATTCTCTCACCTAATTTGAGTTTTTCTAAGTCTAAATTATATTGTTCTTTCATGTCTTGTTTCATTATCTTCATGTCTTTTAGCTTGTGTTGAAATAGTAGGTTAGAGTTCTGATCAATTTGATGGACACATCTTTTTGGTATGCCTCCATTCTGTGTAAAGGTGTTGTTCTGCTTTTTATTCTCATAACAGTTTTGTGTGGTGGTTGATTTTGATATGTTTTCCCTTCATTTTTACAAGAAGTTAATTTTATTGAACTTTCATAGGAAGACAATTTTTAAGGCAACTCAAGGAGCTCCGTCTTCTGTTTAGCTTGTGGTATCTGCAAATATGGCAGCTTAATTGTGAGATTTCCTGGCCCTGTTTTCCTCTTCCACTTTAATAAGTACCTTTCATTTTATTTTTTATGTCCTGTGTAGTTTTTGTTCTACTCCAAATTTCTCTTTTAGTGGGATTCTGTGCTTGGAAGGAACTCTGGTGTGCCAATATTGAGAATATACAGTCCCTTCAATTCTAACCAAGTATTCTTTATATTAACTCCACAGAAAGTTATGTGAGTGGGTAAAACCGCTCTAGAAGTTGGCCTGCTTAGATTTTCAGGGAATGTCTGTTGGCTAACCTGAGGTTCTTCTATTATCTAGTCTGTCAGACAATCTGTTTTATTGCTTCCCTCTGCTGTTTCCTGCATCAATTCTGATATGCTAGGTCTTACATCATTTGTGGTCATTCATCTTCATTTGGCTGTATTTTGGGGGTTTTCATGACAGCTTTTCTAGATTTGTTGAACATGTTGTTCATGGGCTTTTGCGTTTTTTTTTTAAATATAGTTTTGTTTTTTGTGGGGATTCTTGGAGATTGAAAAATGGTATCTCTGCTGTCATTGACATCTTTCAAGAGTTCTCTTTTTGTTTTTTGAAATTTTAAGTGTCTGTATTAGATAAAATACTACAAGTGAGGAATTTTTCAAGCATATCCCACCCCTCCACAGTGACCCCCCACGTCGCTCAGCCTTGGGTCTACCCCCCACCCCCCAATTCCCCAGTGTTCACTCCCACCCTTTGATCATGTTTTTAATCACCATTAAAACTAGAGTTTCTAGCCAAACAATAAATAAATATTGGAAACAGGCAAACTCACAAATATTTGCAGATAATATGATTATATACATAGAAGATCACAAAGAATCTACAAACATCATAATAATGAGAGGTTAGTAAGGTGGCTGGCACTAAAACCAATATACAGAAATCAGTTGCCTTTCTAAACAGTGATTATAAACAATTTTGAAACATAATACTAAAAAATTACACTTCATAGTTACAACAGAAACATAAAGTATCTGGGAATAAATCTTATAACTGGTATGCAAGATCTGTATCGAGAAAATAATAAAACTTGATTGAAAATTATTAGAGACTTAAATGAAAAGATGTACATGTTTATGGATAATAACACTTTGTATAGTAAGGATGTCATTTCTCTCAAATTAACATTTAGGTTTAAAATCACAGCTGGATTTTTCATGGAATGGGCAAGCTAATTCAAAATTTGTATGGAAAAACAAAGGGCTAAGAAAAAGAAAGACTCGTAAAGAGTATGACAATTTATACCATGTATTAAGAATGTCTATAAAGCTACAAAATTAAGACTAATTTTGGCAGAGTTAGAAAAATTGAAAAATAGCAACAGAATGGAACAGAGGATAGACCCAAACATACATGAAAACTTGATATACAATAGGGGTGGGATTGCAGATCAGTGGTGCTAAGATAATTAGTTATCATATTGGTGGAGGTGGAGGGAAGCAAAACCAATTTTCAATGTTAGCTGGATTAGAAAAATAAATGTGAAGGCATAATTAAAAAAACAACTTGTAGAATGAAATAAAGAATCTCTTTATGATTTCAGAGGAGGGAAGGATGTCTTAAACAAGAAACAAAAACAGCAAAGAAAAGAATGCTAATTTTGACAACATAAAAAATAAAAACGTCAGATCAATAAAAGATACCACTTGCAAAAGTGAAGAGACAAACCACAAACTGGAAGAAGATATTTGCAATATGCATAACTGACAAAGCATTAGATTCCAGCGTATACAAAGAATCTGCTTTGTATGACAAAACCAATAGAAGATGAGCAAAAGATAGTTACAGGCACATCCCAGAAGGAGAAAAGTGAATGGACAGTATATGAAAGGGTGCTCATTCTCATTAGTAATAAAGGAAATACAATTTAAAACTGAAGTGAAACACAATTTTACACACTCTGAATTGGCAAAAATTAAGAAATCAAGCAGTATCAAATGTTGGAATGGATATGGATCAACAAGATCTTTTACATACTCTTAGGAATGTAAACCTGTATAATTGCTTTGGGAAACAATTTGGCATTATCCAGTAAATTTGAGTCTGAACACATCTTACTCCTATGTATACATCCCGGAAAACCTATTACTCCTGAGTACGTAGAGACTTGTTCAGAGCAGCACAATTTGCGACAATAAAAAACTGAAAACGGGCTGGCCGCGGTGGCTCATGCCTGTAATCCTAGCACTTTGGGAGGCCGGGGCGGGTGGATCGCTCAGGGTCAGGAGTTCGAAACCAGCCTGAGCAAGAGAGAGACTCCATGTCTACTAAAAATAGAAAGAAATTAATTGGGCAACTAAAAATATATAGAAAAAATTAGCCGTGCCTGGTGGCACATGCCTGTAGTCCCAGCTACTCGGGAGTCTGAGGCAGGTGGATCCCTTGAGCCCAGGAGTTTGAGATTGTTGTGAGCTAGGCTGACGCCACGGCACTCATTGTAGCCCGGGCAACAGAGTGAAACTTTGGCTCAAAAATAAATAAATAAATAAACTGAAAATGACTGAAATATTCATCCTTTGATAGACCAAATAAATAAATTGTATTTACTTGGTAGAATACAATACAGTAATAAAAATGAATGCTCTTGATGAATGAAGTGTGGTGTAGCCGTACACATGGAATATTATTCTGCAATATGAGTAATGAAGTACAGTCATGTGCCACACAACAATGTTTCTGTCAACGAAGGACCATATATATCTGACAGTGGTCCCTTAAGATTATAATACCATACTTTTACTGAACTTTATGTTTAGGTACACAAATATTTACCATTGTGTTACAGTTACCTACATTATTCAGTACAGTAACACGCTGAACAGGTTCACAGCCTAGGAGCAATAGGCTATAGCCTAGGTGTGTAGTTGGCTATATTATCTAGATTTGTGTAAGTGCACTCACTCTATATGATGTTCGCACAACAAAACTGCCTGATGTCACATTTCTCAGAACATATCCTTATCTTTAAGCAGCACAGGACTATACCGACACATGCTACAACATGGACGAAACCTCAGAAATGTCATGCTAAATGAAAAAAGCCACATATTGCATGGTATCATTCATATGAAATACCTAGAAGAGGCAACAGTATAGAGACAGAAAGTCAAGCTTAGGGGATGGGGAAGCAGGAGAGAGGGAGATTGGGAATGACTGCTAAGGGGTATAAGATTTCTTTTGGGAGTGATGAAAATACTCTAAAATTAGAAGATGGTGATAATCAACGGTGTGAATACACTGAAAGCCATTGGAGTACATACTTTAAATGAGTGGACTTTAAGGTATGTAAGTTATATAGCAATAATGCTATTAAAATGGGTACTCCATGGTAACACAACACAACAATGAATCTTTAAAAATAGTAAGTTGAATGAAAATAGAAAGTTCCAAAGGACAATATACAGTATGATACCATTTCTATATAACTCACAAACAAGCAAAATGAAATTATACTGTATACTGTTTAGGAATACATGATAGAACCATTTGCAATATTGCAAAGGAAGGATAAACATACAGGCGAGTTGTAACCTTGGAGGGAAGAGAGGGATGTGGAACAGGTAAAGGACCCACAGGTAGATGCAATGATACTGGTGATTCCTTTAGTTCTTGAGTTGAATGATTTAAAAGTTTACATTTTGATTGTAATTTGCATATTTTATATTTAATATTTTATAAGTATCAAATATATTTTTAAAAGAATAAAAGGAAAATGCTTTAAAAATAATAATATGGGTATACCAGCAAAAAGCAAGTCACTTATGAAAGAGGAAGTAAGATTGACCCCAGACCTGCCACACCACCCTCAAAACCAAAGACAATGCAGCAAATGTCTACAAAGTTCTGAGGAAAACAATGAATGGCTTGAAAATTTTAAGACCAGTCAAATTATCCTCCTAGGATAAATGCAACAGATAGTAAGCATGAAAGAATGTAAAGAAAGCAAACTCCATGAGCCTTTCTTAGAGTAAAAATAAATAAAAACTATTTTATGACAAAAATCTAGGCAACTAAGTAGATGAATTCAGGAGTGTAGAAATGGAGAAGCCAGGACATGGAAAAGTCCAATGATGAGCATCAAATCATTTAAAATAGAACCAAGAATAAATAACTCTGAATTATGGTTGAGGAAAAATATGTAAATGTTAAAAATCCAGACATTATGAAGAACAATGTAACAAAAATGGGGTTAGAAGAGAGAGAGGTGAACAAAATGAAATGACATCTCTTTTCTCAAATGTCATAAGGAAGTTGATATTGTACAAAATCAAAATAATTTTTAAAATATACTGTGTGCTCACTTGGCAGCACATACACTAAAATTGGAAGCATACAGGGAAGATTAGCATGGCTCCTGCACACACAGGATGACACAAGAATTTGTGAAATGTTCCATATTTTAATCTTTTTCCTCTCCAAAATTTTACAGAAATATTTAGTGCAGTAAGACATAGCTAT